>CAJQZN010019902.1:0-26454 GCA_907164685.1 Colias eurytheme | reverse complement strand
TACTCCAATTTTCCTTTAACTATGCACCGTTTTGCCGCGTTATGTTCTCGCCTCTCCTGGGAACTCGGTCCGTAAATGGTCAATGGAAGACTCAAAGAGTATCTGAATATGTTTAATTTATACTCGATTTTTATAATTAGTGTAACATCGTATGCGATAAGATAGGATAGAATACTATTACGGTATTTATATAGAGTAATTACGTTAGAATGCATAATTTATAATTACACTGCTAATCATCTATCTGAATTGTAAATAATAGCACAGACTAATAATAATATACTACGTATACAATAGATAATAGATGATAGATAATAGATATAATACTAGATAACATTATATTATTTACAATTTGTAATATCTTCAGTTCATTATTTTATTTTTAGTCGTCATTTTTTTGTTTTCGTCATTATAATTAATTATCGACTACCTACAACAGGAACTCGTGACAAAAGATTTATGCATAAGTATAAGTACTTAACTTTTGTTCTTGGTCTATGATTGACAGCTCTACCTTAGTATTATCGTTGTTTAACCACATGATTCTAATTCTCGACATAGAGATCACGATCTCTGTCTATCTCAGTTAACGTTTCTCTATTCATGTTCATTCGTAAAAGGCAGGTAACACGTCTGTGTATGAAATCTTTGGCTTAAACACTAAACATTCAGACGGTGCTCACTGCTCACCGTTGATATCATTGCATTATACCGTCGGCTGAGCAAATGCCACTGTACGACTAAATTGGAACGTCAGTCTGCTAGCAACCAAATATACGAAGACGTGCATTGTTTTTCTTAGAATTAGCAGTATAATAGATGTTTCGTGGAATTCAATGAGTTAAAATTCATACGTCTTATCTTAAAGAGAACGTATATAATATTTACTAGATGTGAAGGAGTGAGTGGCAGTTGTATGGAAATAGCAAGGCAAGCGGCACATACTCGTGTTCTCTTTTATTATAATGAGCTATTTTCGTTCATGTTATCAGTCTACCCTTCAAGAATCAATAATCAATGAGATTAAGAATGCCCATTACTTATGTTTTTCATCGACCATAATTATTTAGCAAAGTTATAAGTTTGGTTCATTACATATGGAACTGTAGAGCTAAGAACGAACTAAACAGAAGTTTTAACAATGTTTATAAAGTGACGTTGCTTATTTTTCTGACCCTTTTCTTATAGAAGGGTATAAAACGATAACCAGCGATGTACACAACATTTTGCGACACACTATATTATCACACAGCACTTCAAAACCACGATTACTAAACTATCGCACAGCGTTACCTGATCTATCCCATTTAACCGGCAGATGGTGAAAACGATGATATTATGTAGGGACGTAGTTGAATACTCAATACGCTATTTGCGTAAAAGGGTTCATCGATTGTAGGAAATTCGATAATGCTGAAGCGTAACGGGAATTCATACGCGCATGTAAACATCGGCGTGTTTGTCAAACGCGATTCTGTTAACCTTTGGTTGAATTATCTGTGATGCGCTTCGCTGTAATATTATATTGTCACTAGATTTAATATGCAATATGTTATATTAATTTTACGAGAAATGCATCTACTAGAAGTAGATGTGCTTTGTCTGTAGAATTATTGAGCTTCGATGTCGTAATATTCATGATAGAGTTTCAATATTTTACTGTAAAGTTTAGTACGTAAACTTATTCATATATAGGTAACATTTGGTAAGGTTACTATCGTCATTGTGCTTAACGGGAATAAACCTCTTAATGAGGTAAATATACGTATTAACTATTTAGTAATCTGTAGTATTATGATAGTGTAAACTAGTAAGAATTAATTAAATACATTGAAAGGCAAAGTCACGGTATCAAATGGAAATTTATTTGTATACCTATCAGTTATTAAGTTCTTATCAATTTCACGCTTTTTGCGTAGGCCAGTTCAAATGTTCGTAAATTGCCAATAAAATTAAAATATTATCATATTGATTATTATCTATGTATAAAATCGAAATTAAGCTAACGACTTGCGAATGTAAATGGTTGATATTAGGATTTTTGTAAAAAAATCCGTGGGCTGAATAGATAATTAAGCCAAATTATATTGAGATATTCTATTTTTATATCGGAGTTCTTGTTTCAACATAAAATTAAGTTATATACTCCGCATACAAAAAATATTTTATTAAAAATTGTTACTAATTTTATTCATTCCTAAATCGCCGGTACATATGGTTTATAGCATTTAAACCGTATAAGAATTTATATATGACATCCATTGTTTTAGTTTAAGGATATTCTGATTTATACCTAAGTATTTATATATAGTTATCACGATTTACGATGCCAGCGAGTTCTTGAAGTTTCCGTAACTTTCAGGATATCTGGTACATGTAAGAAGTACAGATATGCGCATATTATTTTATTAAAAATACAACACAGTATGTATTCACTATATTGACGAGTGAAATAACGACAATATTTCACTGACTGGACACTCAATCGTGACCGAGTTATAGGAACGACAGTTTGAATTAACATGTTCCTATTTCATTGCTTGTCACGATTGCTGATAATATTATTTTAGACATGTAAGCAGCAATGTATTTACGAGAAAAATATGGGCGTAACATTAGTAATTGTCTGTACATTATTCGCACAGAAATCGTGATTTTGTTTATTGATCAGGAACTGGACTGTCACTATTGACTGCTATTGTATTCAAATTAGATATTTTAACATTATACTTAACGCTTTAAATAAGATATTACATTGATTTATGATATAATTACATGTTGTTATTGTGTATTGTAAGGCATTTTATCGAATTCTTTAAATCTCTACGCGAAAAATTTTATGTGTTCCAACTATTGCCTTACTTTTTTCCTATTATTTTATGTTTACAGCATTTAGAAAGATACTCGTATATATTTGAGTAGATGTCAATCTATACAAATATAATTATCTTTATATTTTTCACAAAATTTCTTAGTCGTCGGTCGGACGTATTATATTAGTTGACAAAGACATTATTTCAAATTATAATCATGTTAAAACACATATACAATCGACTCATAGGTAGCAAAATGAGTAACCATTGAACCATAACAATTTGAAATAGAATCTTCTAGATAAAGCGAACATAATGTATGGAGCAATATAGTTTATTAGAAAGCAAAACCGGGCTGTGCGCCCGACAGGCGGGTCGTTTTTTAAATTCGCTACGTAAATCTTTATTACCCTGGACTTTCGGGTGATTTGTGAACAGTAATAAATTGGTATTATTGGAATTAGATTTTTTATTGCATTGTTATTTGCTTAGGTGTTAGGGTTCATTTGAATCGAATAGATGCGTTTGTTTACTCTATTTACTCAAAGAGAATTACGAATATTGGCGACTATACAAGGAAAAAACAAAATTGTCATCCGTGTAAAATTAGGTGATTTGGAAGGAAGAGAAGAGAAGATTAATATACAAAATAGTGAATTTGGAGTAAAAATTTTTTCATTATAACTTTAGTAGCAATATTATCGTAAACAAATGTGTACAAAAGATTTACTGTAAATTGAAGAATAAATAACATTTTAAAGTGCATTTAAAAATGGTATCTCAGTAAATATTTACCCAAATACACCAAGGATAGGTCGAAGATTCCGAATAGAGGTAAACTAATAAATATTTTATAACATCAACATCTAAAATCTGTATCAATTGGTCGGAAAACTCACTCGCCCGTAAGCGAAGACTTGTCACAAACATTTGAAACGTGATTCGCTTCACAACCGGCGACTTGTGTACAACTAGTACTGTATACTGTTGCAGTTTCTGTTATTATAAATTTTGTTATATTTCTTACAAATTGTTATATTGTAGGTGGGTTAGATATAATCATGGGGTCATATCAGAACTTGTAGTGTCTATTTGTAAGTCCGTGTTGTTATTCCTACTTCTAAATATCCAATATGGTTAGATAGGGTTTATATCTGTGTAAAGTTCCGATAGCTAAAGATGATGGTTAATATTTAAACTAAAACTGCATCGTAGGAAAAAAAGATAAAATTGATCAGGAATAATCTATTGTCACGCGAATAAAAATTATGTAAATAGTCTAAAAATGTCTGTAAGTTTTTCATTTTCCGGATCCATAAAGCAAATGAGCGCTTTATTAAAAATGCTTATTTGCTCTCGCTTAATTGAATGCTCAACTGTAATTATATGTTAAAAAAATATGAATTGATGTTTATGTTTTAAAATTTAATGTTGTAGTAGCATTTATGTTGTATTGCTTCAAACGCGCATCGTTTTTTGCCCAAGTTTTTCTCTTAAACGCTACTTCAATGATATCTAGGTACCTAAATGTAATACCTACACTTATAAGATATTAAATTGATTATTCGACTATTTAAATTGCTTCACTTATCATTAGATGAAATATTTCTATCGTAATGACCTTAACATTAATAGAAGTTTAATTAAAAATTTAGTACAAAAACGGCGCTTGGCGTACCAATTGATTATATTTCACAATGACAACATGAGGTATGTCTCTAATTATCCATCGATATTATTCAATTGCTTCCAATTTGCTATTGAAATTGCAGCTATCAACGTATTGCTTAATTATTAATAACCAAGTTCAATTATATAGTTCATATGCGTGCGTATCTAAATTTATTATGACGGTTTGTTTTAACTATTTAGGTTTTTTGCATGAATTCTTGTTGGTTATAAGGATTTAAATGATAAACAATACAATATATTACGTATCGTTAAAATTTGATGGGAAGGCAATCTATGGGGTATTCCCGAATTGCCATTGTGATAATATCTTATACCTACCTATTAGCACAATAGTGCTAATAAAAGGTTTAAGTTCCAAAAGCAATAGCTTTTGGAACTTAAGTATTAAAAAGTATTTCGTCAAAGCACGAAAAATCGATTGGTATCAACATTTCTAATTAACTTATGAATTAATCGATCAATTAATTGCGTATTAACTTAACGCTAATGGGTTTTTGTAATTTATGTCTCAATACAAAAGCTATAAATAAAACTCTTGTCAAGCTTTAATCACTACCTTTGAACTTGCCTGTAATATGGCAACAATATGGTGTAGTATGGTTGACGTAAGTGGCGCACTAATGATGAATTGTTACAAAATACTGCATGCAATGCCGAAATGAACAGGGGCAGTACATTGCTTCATTATAAAGGGGACATTATTTATTAATTTTTATTTAGATGGAAGTTAATGAAATGCAAATAAAAGCTAAGAGTGAATAAATATTGGTTATTTTTCGAAAATTTGTGTTATGTTTGGGGCTCAGACTTTAGAAAAACATACTGGTCGAAAAAATATTATTACATATATAGTTACACTTGACTCATAATAATTGTAGTTCTCGGTTCTTTACAAGCGTTGACTAAACAGATTATGAAGGTAAGTATATAGAAAATATGTCCACATAATCGTATGTGGCTATCTATGGCTAGGTTAATATTGTTACTTAGTAATCTGTTGTATTAAATTAATACTTTTTACGAAATAGTAGAGACTTTAAAAGGTAAATTTTTATCTCAATAAACTTAGATTTATTCACACGTAGTCCGTGTCATGTAGAAATATTAAAATTATTGAATATAACACGAAATTCTGCTCAGTGTGATGATAAGGTACGATGGACCACGACTTGCACGAGGCTTGGGGCTACGAAATTAAATTATCTTAGAACATCTTTTAATTTTTTCTTTATTCTACATAACAATATAGGTAGATACATACAGAACAGAGAATAAGAAAGACAATAATTTGAATAGAAAGTTTTTTAAAAAGAACAATTTATTTCAGTTTTAAAGTTCATATTTAAATTGAATATAAAGTTAAAAATTGTTCCCAATATTTGAAAGAGTATAAATGAAAAACAAATTGAAGTATTTTAAAAGTTGACAAGTTAATACCCACTTTTCGCCGAGGTTTAAACAGGAAAATAAAATTGTCCATTAAGCCAAGTGTCTAAAAGACTTTTGGAGAACCGTGCATACATTTTCACGGTAAAAAGATCGCTATATCTCTCAGCTAAAAATGAGCTTTGAGTTCAAGCATTCACTTCAATCGTTTTCATTAGACATCATCCACAAATACGTGAGCATAATTACAAAACGGGAAAATGGTGCAGTACGTACACAGTTATTTTACAATGGTATGTGCAGTTAATATTGAAGTTTTTTATTATAGTTTTTTCCAATCTTTTGAACGATCTGATGAAAGAATATTTATATATTAAGATTAGCATGTACTTATTTTGTATCAATCATTCGCATGAGTCGTTTAAGTAATATTTCATCTTAATCGTAAATTTATATAATGTTTTTACTTTAATGTAATTAATTTCTATGTATTTATACAAAAAACAGAAAAGTAAAACGCTCATTTCATAGCCACAACGGTGTAGAGGCGTGATCACGAACGCGAACGTGTTGCGAGATCCACGCCATTGTCGTGGACTCGTTTTGGTGAACGTTAAATAATTACTTGTACCCTTTTAAAGGTATTTGAACAGTATTACGTTTACGATACTTTTCTGAGCTATAACTGTAATTTTACATCATTTGATGCGTTTTGTGGATAACTGAAGTTTTGTATGTGCAGCTTAAACTAGTATTTGAACGGAACGATTTAAATACTACCTATGTAGACACTGCTAAATGGCAATACATTTTTTTTTCTTTTCTTTTACTTTTAATTGTGTTTTATGTTCAAACAATCTGCATATTAAAAAGTCATGTTATAATTACATTATTCTCTAACGTAACCTCATATCAGCCATAGATCTAATCTGGTTTCAACCTTGTAAGTCGATAGTTATCACTCATGATCGAGTGTTTTTGTTCAAATTCAAATTAGAACAAAACTGTAATTAACAATCCATTAATTAGGTCACATGTAACACGATAGCTTTTTTATTTCGATACAATACTTCCGTAATAATAATTATTATACTTGTTACCGAAAAAATATAATTAATTAGTTATTTGTCATGGTTATGTTTGTGCAAGGAACAATATATTTAATTACTAATGGTTTTATATGTATATTTCCTTTTTCTTTCTTAACATCAGAATACCTACTAGATAGGGATTATGTACCTATGTAGTGTGTATTTCGGAGTTCTATTCTGATTCCTTTATGTAGCACAAAGGTAACTTGTTCTTATTTCTGTTATAATCAATGTTAAAATTCAAAGGATGCCAATAAATCATGCAAAAATTAAATTTGGGTAATAAAAGTATCCTGTAATTCTGTTAAAACTGGCTTAGTAGTATTTTAACATTAGAGACTTAATCCTGAAGGTATAATCGTAAAAAAAATTAATCACACGAAAGCCCAAAAGTACATTTTATTCTAAATCGCGTTAAGTTTAATAAGCAAGCTTACCTCAAATTTATTCTATGTAAATATAAGCTTAACCATAATACTCGCTCTCAAAATAAGCCTGTGTAAAATAATTTCATTCATGAATGAAGGAAGCGAGTGGAAAGGGGATCATGTATGGAATACTTCGGAAAATCCTTTATCGGCATCGTAGAGCGGGAAAAATCGCATCAGATTATTTTATGGAATGGATTTTTTGTTGTTCTGACTTGAATAATACGTTCAAGTGTTATATAGGTCCCTTTTTATCCATATAGTCCCTTGCTGTTATTTTTTTTAGCTATTACTGAATCCTCTACCTAAACATAATTTCTCTTAACTAGACTTTATTAAGTTGTCTCGTGATATGAATTGGAAAATATATCAGCAATTAAATTATTAAATACATTTGAGAATTTATAATTAATTTTAGTTATTAGATAGCAGCTTTTAAATATGGAAAATAAAGTTAAAAGCTTGCGAAACATTGACAAGGCTATTTTTAGTCACTCTGTTATATAGCATTATATATATAGCATAATATATATATAACAAAGTACAAACGGACTATTTATAAATGTAAAAAAAAACAAAAGCAAGTTTACCGAAGCATAACGAATATACACAAAATATATAACAATTACACGCTAATATACAATTTTCCCATAAAATTAGCATTAATTAAATTTAAAAAACACACAAAAAACAATGAAAATATATTTTCAGTGTAAAATTTCGAAGAACGCTCCACAAACCCCGAGGCTTTATGTCCGTTTTTGACAGCACTTTTAATTGCGTACTGAATCTAAGAATGGTAGTACCAATTTACATATTATTTATTTTTCCTTTTCTGTATAAATTTTGTTCCAAAATATTCGTAAAAAAATGGTACAAAATATTTCTATAAATTATACTTTCTAGTGACTTGTATTAATTCTCGATTGAACTGCGCTTTAGAACATAAGATTACTAAATTAAACTACACAGTAGCACCCTGTTTTTATTTACGATTTAATCAGTATTTTGATTTCACTTTGATAAATGTTTCACAATGCGGAAGCCATTATACCTGATATATCAGAGTTAAATTATAATAAATCGATGCGACAGGAGATTGATCTCTTCAAATGTCATATTCGGTCATCTATTCTTTGCGATAATATTATAAGTAAGATCATATCAAACTACATTCCGTTGTTAGTTGGGTGAAGCTCTAGAACGTTCTAAAAAATAACCTAACATAATATTATTTTGTATCACATGACAAAGACAACTGATATGAAAGTGAAGATTGATTCATTGATAGTAGATAGCAATTAGAGCGTAATAATTACGGTTAATTCAATATTTGAAAATAAAAAGTTCCGAATCCTTTTCTTTTCTTTCAAATAATATGTACAAAATATTGTCATCGACAAAATTTAAGAAGTAAAGTGATAAAATCAATCAAAATAGATTTCTTAACAACACTCTGATAGAAAAAAAAACTTTAAAATATGCGAATGGCTAATCACTGTTAAATTAGAGCGTTCACTAAGCGTTTAAAATATTATGAACATTAAATTACAATATCCGTTCGACACTTAATCGATCACTTCGGCCTTTGTCCGTTAATACTTTAATTTGCTGTCATTCACATTCGACAAAAAGTGTAAATACATTTCAAAGCATTAATAGAAACGTTACTTGATGATTAAAAATTTAAATAGAGTCGTTAAGTGCTGAGCATTTTCCTGGCTGGAACAAGCCACGCACGGTTCCAAGGTTGACTCTCACTACGGAAGATTTAAACTGCTCCTATTAAATGTTGCAAACATAAAATCGCATTCCATACATCAAAAACAATAACATATTTTCCAAACAATAAATCGTATTCGAATGCAGGAAGAATTAATTATAAGACAATCGTCAAATAAATCATTCATCGTGTTTTTTGTAAGGAACTCACTCACTACCTGTATTGATATAATATTATTTGTCGGTTATAATTACATTTTATGTAGAATTATGGCTTTTATTAAAGCTTGATTCAAAGTCTGTCACGTTTGGAATAGTAAATCGTGATAACAATATTGCGCATAGTTTTTGTGAGTCCGATCATATATTTATTAACATCATGATGTAATAAGATAAAAAGTTGGATAAAAATGACATAATATTAACATTTACTGAAATATATTTGATACATGCTACAATTGAAATCATTATTTTATGCAATGAGAAAAATATTATATCATACTTTACTAAAGGAATACCTACTTAACTTTGAGTTTCGTAAATAATTAGAGGTAATCGATTAATATTAATCGTTCCCTATAGTTAATTTAAAACTTCTTTTGACTAAAATTTAGCTTTTAGAGCTGTCATGGTGTCGGAATATGATGTTTTATTCATATTGTAACAACAGTTATTATAAATTTCTTTCCTATTTATAATGATATATTAATGCAGATAAAAAAACTCGACTTATTATATTTATATTATTCCTCACTATTATTTATCTTTAATTTAATCTTAGTATCATTTGTTTCATGTATATTCATGAGAACAATTTTATTTATGTCTTTATATATTTTATAGTAAATTATTAACAATGTTGTTGTTGCATGTAAAATGTGATGATTATATGTTCTTATCTAGAGAAAAATTGTGAAAGAAAAAACACAAAGTTGATAAATGAACTGGAAGGTCTCAAAAGACGGATCACTGTTTCAACGGAAACATACAATAAATCATAGAAAAGCAAGTAGATTGTATTATTTCGTTACCTTGAGCATTATGCTCGTAGAATGTAACAATTAATTTAACAATGTTTACTTTTTTTTCGTAATACATATATATAACAATGTATATTATTTCTTCGTTACGTTTAGTGCGGAATCCGGACAAGTTAAAAATTTATTCTCAGAGTAGATGATACAATCACTATAGTTGACCAAACTATAATACGTTAACTATGGGAGATTGATATGCCTAGTGTTTGAATGGGTTACTCTAAGTTTATATTATAAATTCATAAACAAATCACTGCCTATACATTTCACTTACAATAAAGAATAGTTGCTGTATTTTTTAACATTTAAAAACACAATCACAAACGTTTGCACAGTTAATGTAAACCATAACGTTATTTAGTTACACCTAAACCAATTAATACATTTATAACAGACCACTGATGCAGGAAACAACGAATATATTGCTTTGACAGTTCACTCACGCTGTTCGTGAATCTAAATTATATCGATGTATGTGACAAACCATATTATTAAATCGTATATTATTTATTAGACGCCTGTGACTTTGTCCAGATAAATTGCAGTATTTGCGAGCAAATAACACTAAAATTAATAACTGAATTGTGCTTATGTATTCCCTATTAAATTCCGGTGATCATATTTTAAAAATTGGTTCACCGTTTCGCAGATTAACCAGAATGTACATAAATAATCTCTTTGTAGTTTTATGTATCTATATACTTAGTTACAAAGCACTTAGTTGAATTAATAATTGTTATTTGTAAACTAACATAAAACAATTCCAATAAAACTTACGTTAATTAAGTTGTTTTAACGAATTACAAACTTTTCAAATAACAATTACGCCATATTTATCAAAATGAAGATAACTATGTGAATATTTATGCAAAATTTTAATTACTTTTAAATTAAAAATTATCCCTGAAACCATAATCACCGTTTCCTAGAAGTAGAAATTAACTTTAGGAATAGGATTAAATTTAACCCGCTTAACGCCAAAATACGTAGAAAACAGTCCGTGGTGTGTCAGAGCACTGTTTTAGTTTTAGTCTAAAAGCACTAAATCAATTTAAACTTTAAATCATTGCCGTTTCAAATTGTATGCGGCATTCTGAATGTGTAATGTGTTTCTTGATTCTCTCGAAAGTTGAGTCCAATGAACCTTAATTAAATAAATAAATAAAATATTGAAATATATTAAATTTTTAAATTCGTTTGAATCCTTTGTTAGTTTTAAAATAACATAAAGCCCGAGCTTCATAGTTAGGTACATAGTTTTGAACATATTTCTTACATTACATAACTATATTTAAATCAAGTGCCACTATATAAGCTACAACAGAAAATACTGCTGAAAAAAGAACGATATCTCAAATCATTATCAAGCCATACATTGACACAAGATATTTATATAAAAGCAATTGCATTAAATATGGAGCTCGCAGTCGAAGCCCGAAGCGGTGCTTAGTTATTCAATGGAGCATGTTCCGTGATTCCACCACGATACGGTAACTCAAACCCTGGGAGAATTACTTGCACTTTTAGCCTATTTCCAACTTCGTAGGTTAACATTCGGAATGAGAACGCTTTATTCTTCTGGTTTGGAAATATTATATCAGGAAGATCTCATCATAATGCAGTACAGACTTCTTTGAAATTAAATAAGAGGTAAAAAGTTGTATTGGAAGATATCCAAGACTTAATTAACTAGATACACTTATGGTACAGATTTGAACGTTACTGCTTGGAATCTTATCCCTTTATCCGGAATCAATTTCATTTTTCGTAAAGAAAATTTCGGCAATGGCGACCGATCTCTATAAAATAGCAAACTCTACAGCATCTACATTATAGGGCACAAATACAGTGTAAGCTTTTGTACCAAGATTTTTGGATACGTTATTGTAGTATAAATATTTTATCCAAAACTGAAGCACAATAGAAATAAATGTCTGAGAACCTGTAAAAAGTAAACTGTGACAAGGATGGTTATGTAATATTCATTATGGAGTTGCACTTAATTACATTGGACATTTGCATTAGTAATTGACTGCGAATCTAAATATAAACACATAATTAACATGCTATTCTAATTATGTCTATTTAAGACAAAGTTATCGACACTTGACGGGAAGTTTACTTAGACAGCGGTCGTATTATTTACTAAAAGTAAGCTAGAATGTTTTAGAGATTCATCTTTCATATTCAATTTCATAAAAACATGTATTTACTATCTTTTAAATATTGCATTATGCATTCATCAATTATTTTCCTTATCATCAACTTATTGTACCTACTGAATAATAATCTAAAGCAAATAATTTTTAACAAACGATACCAGCCATAGCCATTTGAGCATATAAAAGAAATAATACCCTTTTTCCCTTTACGAAGGTATGAGTCAATAAGCAGTTTACACCTGTTTCACTGATAGGATTATATAGATAAGATGGTCAGTACTTCCGGGTTGAAACCGTTTCTTTGTATCGTAATGATATTAACCTATTTTCTATTTTATATCTTTCAATATGACCGCTGCTTATTGAAAAGATTCTTAATTGTTTTACCAAGAAGTTCCAATGCGATGCTCTTTAATTACTCATCATTAATTGAGTGGTTTATAAAGTTGTTATGTTGAGTCACATCCATTTTATGTTTTAAATGTAAAAGGGTCAAGAATAAAATGAATCTGTATTAAATAATATCAAGATATAGATGTCAATTTGGAACTAATATAACAATTTTGGGTTCTCATTCCTTTTTCCACTACCTGATTTGTATTGTTACATTATTGGGGATAGATTAATACCAATTCCATCTCACAAAAAACAATCTGTTTACGCGTTTCGATATACTCATATTCTTCACTATCATCAGCCCATATACGTTGCCACTGCTGGGATACGGGCCTCCTATGAGGGTACAGGCCATAGTCCACCACGCAGGCCAAGTGCCGGTTCGCAAATGTCGGATGTCGTCTAACTTTTTGATTCCAATTTGTTTTTGAATAACTGAAACAAGCAATTAAAATATTATTTATATTATTTTAAATGAAATGCGTCAACTAAAGATTTTTGAGGCTCATTAAATATAGATATATTTTTATACGGGCAGCATTTTTATTATTCGGAAGATTCCGAATAATAAAAATGCTGCCCGTATAACGAAAACTGACAATCGACACGAGGAGTTAATACAGCTTTCAGAAGACATCGATACGTCGCTGAGATTGAGGGTAAATTATTTCGGTGTATAGGTATGTAGTATTAGATTACGGAAATATATGAAAGAAAAAAGATGTCCGAACGGAGGACGTTCTTTCGTTTTTGTCATTTTGATAAATAAGTTTCTCATGTAAAATAATAAGATTACTAAAAAACTAGAAATTCATAAAAACCTTAAAACGACATCACACTACAGAAAGGAGAGAATTTGAAGCAGCCGTATGAAAAGCGATCTCGTGTGACGTATTCAGATATTTGTATCAATTACCTAGTAATAATCTGACTAGTGAATAGTCAAAGGTAGTGACAAACGTAGATATAGTTTGTAAGCAACCGTAAATCAATTTCTAGTGTTTGGATAGTCAAAATACTGTAATACTGTATGTTAAATAATATATAGAAATATTTAATTCATGTTTTATGCGTCATATTAAAGTTTCACCTCAGTAAATATTATCACTAATTTGGGAAATATTTCAATGCCCTACATTTTTACTTCCGTTTACCAAACGTCTAACAATGAATAAAATATATATGATTAATGTTTAGAACACTATAATTATTATTTTCTTGGCTCTCCTTGACGTCAAACAACAAAATAGATTATAATGTTACACACAGGAAACCATATTACACTTTTAATGACTTTACTCGGACGTAAAATTATGACATTCACTTTGAAAACTCATTTATCATGTTGTATTGATATTTATAAATAGTTTTACATTCACGCCTTAAGTTTATAATCTACTAGCTTTCCGCCTGCGGCTTCGCCCGCGTTTTCAAAGAAAAACCCGCATAGTTCCCGTTCCCGTGGGATTTCCGGGATAAAACCTAGCCTATGTTACTCGTGGATAATGTAGCTTTCGAATGGTGAAAGAATTTTTAAAATCGGTCCAGTAGTTTATGAGCCTATTCATTACAATCAAACAAACAAACAAACAAAGTTTTCCTCTTTATAATATTAGTGTAGATTTAAAAGCACCTATTATATAGTTATATGTACATTGGTAAGTGGTTTACCTTTTTGTGTTTTTCGTGTTTCAATTCAGCAATTTCATAACGATAAATGTATTTACTAAAAATAAACAAAACAAATAGATTTTAAATTTTACTTTTAAAACTCAATATAGTATTGTTCTAGGAATCCATGTTTATTGTTTATCCTAGAGCACAATAGAACTTTATTTTTAAATTTATATCGATGTTTTTATATCCACTTCTATTATCAACATGATGTTTATTAAACAAACATAAAGAACAGGAATAAATATCAAATAATTTCAAAGGAAACTTGATATTTAGTTTCAGAAACTTGCTATCCGCTAAAGCATAGTTGGAGCTTCTCATAGCGCTCTGCATGTCAGTTCCAATAATCAGGAATATCTATCATACATAGTGATTTACATTGCGGGGATAGTCGGAGTGTGTTAGACTGGAGTACTTGAGTTATGCTTCTAACACGCCCCCAATAACTATCATGTTTCTGAGCATTATATTGTAATATTGCGAATCTCAATCAAAGGTTGCGTATCGAGTCTTGGCTTGGAGTTTGCTTGATTTATGTTTATGGCTTGTCCAATTATTCATTTGCAGTAATATGCCGTTTGTGTTGGACACAATCAAAAGGATCACTCTAAGTATCGTAGATAAGTATGGAAAATATAAAGAGGTCGTTTCTTAAATTGTCTCGTTTTATTATTTTATTATGATACAAGCTTTCGTAATACGCATTTTGTGATAAGGGCCCGGTTAACATTAACAATTGCAGAATCATTTTTTTTGACAAGGACATATTACCAAATTTATTACTCAAACGCAGACAAGTGTGTCTACTAGTACACTCAGTAATATCGTTATCTACATTTTCACTTATACAAATTTGATGGATTTGGTTAAGCTTTTTTAGAAAAGAAACCTTGTAGATATGTAAAATATTCTACTATGGTATTGTAAATTGACTAAAATGTTTATAACATTTTTGATTATATTTAAATATATATATATTTTTAACCTTTATTAAAATCTTAGGAATTAAAAAGGCAGAAAGCTTCGCGAGAGGTTCTACGTGGGCGTTAGCGTTACGTAAATAATAATTAACGTACCACGTACTAAAGTACGAGTATGTGAACCATTTCTGAATTGGGAGAAGACAAAAAAAAGATTGACATAATAATATATTCTATCGATCATTATATCAATTGCTTTCATGTTGTTATGATATTTTGAAGGATATTTTCAACAACTCTCAAACATGGATCATAAATACTATGTACCAATTAAAATAAAGCCTCACTTGACACACGCATTCTTTTATTTCGGATAAGGAAAATTTTAATAAATAATAAAAAATAAAATGGTCTTAAATGATACAAATCACTTAACGAGGCTTAGTGATGAAATTGAAACAAAATTTTCCATTAGGTACTTACATGAGACAACAATTTATTGACTAAAACTACATTCAAATTTTGTAGCACTAATTGACGTATCGAGTTCTTAGTTGAATATGTAACAAAGTGTTAAACATGTCTCTAATATTGTCAGTTTACGCAATTACTGTTTAAAATACAAACCGTAACTATTTCTAAAATAAACAAAACATAATGAAATTTTTTGTAAACAAAATGTTTTGTGTGTGACAGTCGTATTTACATTATACTTTGTAAGTTGATTAATATCCCGAAAGCATTCTAAATCAAGTTTAAATAATTTCTATTTCCAACTCGGAAAATGAACTATGAAATCTGCTTAAGAAATAATTTGATTTTGTGTTCAGTGCGAATAAATAAGAATAAGAATAAAGAATAAAATAAAAATAAATTTTATTAGGCACACCAAATTACCACCACCAACACAAACAAACAAAAAAAAAAACAATATCAAAATACACTCTTAAAATGTTAATGAAAGGTGAATGAAAGTTATTGGAAAAAATTGTTTGGATAGAACATCTTATTTACATGTTATTTTCTTGTGATTGTATTTTTTAATACTGTTTCTTCACTTTAAGATTTTGGGAAAGGAATCATAAAGCAAACAATGCAGTGTATGATTTCTTAATAAACTAACATAGAAGAAATCAATCCATACACGCACGCGCAGGTTAAATGGCTAACGGTGCATTTAGCGACGAGCGAATGCCCATTCTAACCCCACTATGTCAAATTATTTTAATGTAAATAGGCGTAGATGATCCACGCCTGTTTACACTAAAATAATTTCGTTGTTCTTAATGCATTCTAAAATATTCTATGCATTGTTCTAATACTGAACAACACTGAACACGAAATTTCGTTTACACTAAAGAACGCTCTTGCTCTATGTTCGTTTGATGCACCATAATACGAAATAATTATATTCCAAAATAACAATTACCTTCATTAGCAAGACATGTAGGTGTACCAATTGCGGATATATTTAAATGCAATATACCTTTGTTCCATTGTTATGTATACCAATACAACATCAAATGTCACTGAGTGCCAGTCATATAGTTTTTTTGTTCTGTTTTGTACAGCTATTTGCATAAAACGATTATTATCTATATGAATAACTCACGTTGACATGGAATGGCTCTATCAATATATTTTTAATAGTGCCCGCAAGGGAGGCAATGGTTTTTAAGTTTCCACTTCCTACAATAAACGCTAATTCATTTTAACTGACACTGTTTGAGTAGTAATCGAATGAAGCTTTTAAATACAGCAGAAAGGGAATAGATTTCTAGAAGAACGTAGTAGAAGTAAAACTTAATTTTCTTCTATTTTGTTATGTTATGTATTCCCAATAAAATAGTTACGTAGACAAAATATGTTTCTCTATGTCTAATTGTAATTCTCATAACAATCTTAATATTCATCTATTTGTATTTATACATAGTACCTACAAATAATGTTTTTACACAAACAAAGGTCACGACTTAAAATCCTTCAAATACCTATAACAACCTACAGATAATATATATATATATATATATATTATATCCTATCATTAGTTATAGATATAAATACGATAATACAGATAGAGAAGAACTTGGCTTTGAGATAAATTTACTTTTATTCTTTAATACATAAATTATTCTTCAATTGCTGAAAGCACACAAATAGATATTTCTATCTTCGTTCTAGAAAAAAAAACCGAAGACAATTATTATTGAATGAAACTAAACGAACGAATGAAAGAATTGTTAAAAACACAGAGATTATTATAAACATCGCCATCATCATCAGCCCATATATTTTGTTGACTCAGCCTGTCTACAAGAGTTTAGCCTATAATGCACCACCCTGCCCAATGCGGGTTGTAAGATTGAATTCAAACATTTTGGTTCTTAGACTTAGTTCTTTTTGGTTACCTATGCAGCCGTGACGTAGGCAAGCCCTTTACTTTTTTATTGAATTCCCTAGTAACTATTTCTTAATAGCATTGCGATATATATCCAGTATTGTATTGAAATACCGACGACCACCCATGATTAATGTTTGTACTAATATCGTGCGGGCAATTGCTAAGAATAAGAAATTAGTGGAATGCTGCTGGTATTGATCGTATTATATTGAATTATCGAATTGAACCCTAAATATAATAGGATTAGAATTAATTAATACTTGGGCTGATAATGATGAAGTAATTAGTTATATCGTAACAAAAAATTGTATTTATAGAAATTATTATTAGTGACAATTTATAAAGGTTAAGAGCAATTTTAAGAAGGAATAAATGAAACAAAAACTAAATCGTCATCGTATAAGGCTGAAATTCATGAAACATAAATCATGTAAAGCAATAAATCAGTATGTTATGTAATCTCAGTATGGTATCAGTATCATTAATTTTAAGCTTAATGTAAATACCCAGTATGGAAGTACACATAGTAACCACTTTAAGTGAATTATGAATTTCAATACAAATAACAGTCAATTACTAATTTATAAGGAATGTCAAACAATCGCAATCTTTGATCCTACCGCAATGTAGCATTCCCATTAGATGCCATGTACACATTTGTGACAAAACATCAATTGCAATGCATCCATGATTACAAAGCAGAATACGCAAAACCTCAGTGATACGTGGCTAATATAATGGCGTGTCATGGCCAATGGTTCAGGGTTCGGGGCTCATTATTGCAGGCCACGTGGGCGTCAGTACCCTGTCATTACCGTGATTGCCTGTCATTTGTTATGTAAAACTATGGTTAGCGAATGAGATTAACGATTCGATTATGCAGTGTTAGATAATACTTAATGTCATCGGCCGTAATACATACTTGTCGTGTACTTGGTGATGAATAGTACAAGCCAATAAATGTTGCGGCGCCTTTGTGCATTAGCGGTAACATATTACTTGCATCACATTTTTTCTTGGCTGTATTTTTATAAGCTACCAAACAATTATTTTGTTAATCCTCTACTTTTAAGGTAGGTACTTAACATATTATATTTTTGTTAATCTTCTATTTTTTTCTTGCAGAATCCCGGAGCTCTAGATTCTTTAATTTGAAAACTTTTCAAGGTAATTTAAATGACATGGCTGAAGATGCAAGTAATTTTCACGAATCTTCTGTAATTAAAGAAAAGTATCATTATTGTATTGGTGTTTTATTTAAACCAAAATATGCTTATTTTTCTATCTCCTATCCTAAGAATGAAAATTAATATTGAAAGAAGATTAATTCTCAACACATAATTATCGATAAATCGATAATTTGATAATAATTTTTACTGGCCACAAAATAAACGCTCTATACAGTTCGGTCTCTAATTAAATTACAAAACGTTCATACAAATATTTAAACAGGATGTAGGAAATCACATTATAAGTTTGTTTTGCGCGGCAAAATTATTCATTGCGTTTACATAATGGATCGGGCTAAAAGTTTACTAATTGTTTCTGAGTATACGCGATTGTGGCACATACGCACTGTTGTTTTGCCATTTTATAAAGTATAAATTTATTTAATTTACCTTGTTGTATAAGTCAAAGGATTATGAGCCTCTGCCAATGTTCATAGACGGTGACGATCACCGATCATCAGACGAACCACCAGTTAGCCGCTGCAGCTGTGACATGAAAAAATAATTAAAATCGCGAAAAATTCCATCTAATAAGTAGTACTAATTTATAGCAGTGAGAATCTGCGCTTCTTTTTCTAATAATCTGAAGATGATTTTCTATACGACTCAATTAGTAAGAAAAATTCACGTATGGGTTTTGCTACTCTTGCTTATTCTTGGAAAGATAAAAATAATTCATTGGATTGTACAATGTGAAGATTTCTTTTGAGTTTTTTGTCCGGTCACATTCTAAATGTGATATTTTTAAAGATTGACTTTTCAGACTCATTCTAGCTTTTCATCAAAATAATTTATATAAATAAAAACTAGGCAATTAAGACTCTTCTTTTGATATAATAATTAGTCTTAATGAAGGTGTATAAATAACAGTTTTCATTTATAACAGGCCTTATTAAATTATGCATGCAGTGCGAGTAGATGCTAATGAAATTTTAATTTGTTTTGCGAAGCTGTTTATAATAATGTAATATTGTAAGTAGAGACGATATTACCGAGCGCTGAAATTTGAATTTCACTCGTATATGCGAAAATTGATAAGTAATTAAAATTATTAAAACAACCACATTGTTTGTTTATTAATTAAGAGAAATATCGTCATAATAGCGAAACAATCGTAAATGATTTTTAGTTTTCAATACCGAATAAGTGGAATTGCCAAAGACGGCATAGAAACATATTATGCAGAATCATTTAGGAAGAAAACAATTACTACATGGGCTATGTGTAATAATTGATCATTGATATTGGTACACAAATATAACGTTCTAAACCATTTTAAAAACCCATTAATTCTAAAAGATAATGGTGCATCTCTCTTTTTATCACGTATAATAAAAAACAAAGTATTAAAAGTGATGAAAATAACACTTATATAATAGGAAGTCAATAGCATATCAAATCGATTCACACCTCCTGCACACAATGAGTAATCTGTCACCACAGTTTAATCGTATCACAGCTTTATTCATACAAATTAAAGTTGTGGGTGGAACAAATTGAACTAGTTGTTGTGTGATCTTTGGATCCATTGTTTGTGTGTTATGTAAATGTATTGAAAACCTGTGGATCCTACGCAAATGTGACACATTTTAGTTGTAATTGGAGGATTTTAGGAGAGTTGTTTTATTAGGGGATGACTTGATACAGAAAACATGGCAAATTTGTATGTTAATAAATTTGACACTGTCGTTGAATTAAAGTAGATGTTAATTTTCTTCATATAATAATAATTAATCCATTGTTATTATAAATAGATCGATTCGATTTAACACCTAACATAATATAGGTACAAAAATCTTTTAATTTTTATTGCAACCGATAATAAAGGATGTTTTATTAGTCGATAACGTAACCTTAAAAGTATTTTCTTTTCATTCATAGGTCATATTCAGTTATCTAACTAATTGGAGAGTTTGTGGGATTTAATATTATAACTGCAGAAAACGGATTAATTCCTACAATGAACGTCAATACGTTCATTGTAGGAATTAATCCGCATCAATATGCTGGGTATATTCTGGCTGATAAAAGGCTGATAAAATTCTGTATTCAATAGCCATTAGTGGCTATTGAATACAGAATTTTATTTTAATTTGCAATAGGATATAATTATGTGTGTAGGAAATATGCATGATATGGATTCAGGAAAACCATAAAACGAGCATCCAAATTCAAGTGTAATACGCTAGTTTGGATTTACAATGTATTTATTTATATACTACATACAAATTGATTTATGAAAATTTCAAGATTAAATTCAGCTACTTGAAAAACATAGACTCAAAAGGAACAAAAAAAAGTAAAAAGAAAAAAAAACTACATTGTACCTTTAGTAAACGATCAAGCTATTTTTTACGATGATAAAATAATAATAATCGCCTAGCGGTCCGTACATATTTCGCAATAAAAAGTAGCCTATGTCCTTTCTCGGGTATCAAAATATATCCATACCAAATTTCATGTAAATTGGTTCAGTAGTTTAGGCGTGATTGAGTAACAGACAGACAGACAGAGTTACTTTCGCATTTATAATATTATATATGTATATAGTATGGATTATGTAGTTGTCAAATTATGATTAGTAGTTTAAAGTAATGATTGACATACGATATAATTATATTCAATAGTAATGTAGGTTTTAACCTTAGGTATATGTATCTACTTCCCTTTGGTTTTAGGACGTAATAATATGTAGTACGACCATGGAGCTTTAAAAAAAGTGAATTTATATTTTTAAAGCAATCGTCGTATTATTGTAACAAAGTATTTGGTCGGCTTTATACTTATCATATTATGTAGGTAGTTAATAGTCATATTTTTTTTCTATATAACACAAACTACATAGATATAAGATGTTATACTAAACAATCATATAAGGTATTATTCTTTTTGAACCAGCACACAATCGTAAAATACGAACTATTCCTTACTTACTAAACAATCTCACATTTACATGAGGTTTTAAATATAAGTTACATATAGAAATGAAACACGTAGGTATTGTTAAATAATAAACTGCCACCACCTAAATTCAACGTAATGACATGAACGAAATTTTATTCGTATTGCGTACAATTAACGGTTTCACCGGTATTGATTTTCAATAATTTGAATTGTTTACCATAGCAGTCTATCATTACATTTGAAAATCTTATTCTACATTTTGTGAATATTCATACAATTATGTTGGTGGAAAACTTTTAGTTTGCGGAGGACGGTAAAGAATATAATCGCGTGTTCTATCTGTCATTTTTACGTATGTAATTAGTTAAGTTTTCTTTTACGATTTTTTAATTATTGTTTGGCTCTAAAAACGACTATGTGGGAAGTATATTTTACTCCTCCTCCTATAAATATCTGAATAATTACATGAAAGCATCGTTTCAGTTTCCTGCAAAATAATAGATATTATTTAGTAATCACAATAATTATTTTTATCAAAGTTTTTAACGGTTTGTAAAAGTGTTAATATATACCTACTTACTCAATACAATAAACTTCAAAATCGTAATCGTAACTTCATCACTATTAAATACTCATATTAATCGATAAAATAATCACATCAAGAACAAAAATCTACATTCTACATCGGCATTGATCAACACATACAAAAACTCATCACATAACATTAGCTATGGATGTTCACAATCAAGGCACGGTTTTGACGATTCTATTCAAATAATCAATTTATTTTAATCAAGATGTTTTAAACGATAAGCCAATTTATTTCAATGTCTCACGATACAAACAAACGTATGGTTCTCATAAATCTCAAACGATTTTTAATAACACAATTGTAATATTGTAACAATGACCATGGATTGAATTTTACTAGACGAGTTAAGGAGTGAATAAATTCTTGTTTAAATTAAAAGACTGAAAACTTTTTACAGCCTTGTCATCATATAAGTTCACTTTGTATGTGAATCAAGTTGTTTATTTTTTGTGATTACACAGTATAAAATAAAATCGCTGTTGCTGTCTGTCCTCCCCTGTGTATACTTAAATCTTTAAAACCATGCAACTGAATTTAATGAAGTTTTTTTTAATAGATAGAGCGTTTCTAGAGTGGTTTTAGTACATAATTTCTTCCTTCTTTCTAATTTGCTACTTTTTCTACAAAGTGCATGTAGTCGCTACACGGACGAAGCCGCGGGAAGCTAGTATAAATTATGTAACAAATATCAATAATGAAGAGAAAAAATGTTGTGTGGTTTTATGAAACCACAGTAAAAGTGAAACTGTTCGAACGGTTCCGAACACTGCTTTATGTAGCGCATGTCGCGTGACGGTCGGCTGCCGAGTAGGTATATACCTACTCGGCAGCCGCGATACACGCGACATGCGCTACACAGACCAAAAAGTTTGACGTTAAAAGTTTCACTTTAAAAACATGTTTACATATTAAAATAAAATTACCTACACTACGCATTTATTTCATGGAAATATTTGGTAAAAGCATGTTAAGGTTAAGTTTAATTAATGGGAAGATTTAGTTCAAGTAGGTATGTCTTGTATCTTCCAAAATATATTTTAAATGTTATTCTATATCGTTGTTTTCTAATAATGAGTGCGGTCATGCGCTTGACAGGTTTAAGTTTGAGGCCTTGAGCTTGACTCGTGACTCCGTTTGATACGAGTCGATATGACGAATGCTCTATAGATGTCAGTTCAATGCAGAAATATTTGTTTTGTACAAGGTTACACGAACTATTATGATGGGTGGGAAATGTTTGCAAAAATGCAATAATTTGAAACAAGTGGTTCTTTATAATATGAGTTTATAGCTTTTAGTAGAACGTTAGACTAAGGAATTTGATAATAATATTTGTTATGTCTTTAGTCCAGTAAGTATCCGTACTGATTATAGTTTTAAGTATAATTATTGTTTATCTATGCCCAACGAATGTTACTGCATATTTGTTAAAGTCTAGCTCCTAGCTCTATTATAGCGTGAAATCAATTTCATTAGTATTTATTAAAATCGATTTTTAGACGTACTTTCAAGACGTCTCTTGAAAGCATAAAGCGCGTCACACACGGTGAAGATACTATAATATCTTATCTTAAGATACTGTAATATTTTATATTACAGATCTACTGTAATATTTTATATTACAGTAGACTGTTTTCTTTTTGTCATTGCGTACTAAGACCCTTGTAGAACCGCCATCCTGTTACAAATGACCCGAAATTTTGTGGGTCATTTGTAACAAGATGGCGGATTACAGTATCTTAAGATAAAATATTATAGTATCTTCACCGTGTGTGACGCGCTTTACGATCTACGTTTTGTGGTCAAAATAAAATCATTTCACTTGTGCACACCGTTGAGATTTATTTCGCATTTTGAAGAACCATTTTTTATTATTTATAATACCCTTTTTATAGCACTAGTATATAATTAAGTACCTATGTATTACTTATTTCTATTCTCGTTATTTATTTTGTGCCTTCGCGTTCACGTTCAACATTCCGTGCCAACAGGGTTGCCTGGAAGAGATTGCTTTAAAGCAATAAGGCCGCCTTTTCGTACATATGTGCCTTCGTGATTGTTTCTTCTTTTTTTAATTATTGTACCTATTTTGTTATTCTCTGTCTGGTATATATGTACAATAAAGTATAAATAAATAAGTATATAAATAAATAAATAAAACCAAATCTCGCCATTTAGATACGTTCTCTCGTTATCTCATTATACAATAAGCATAATATCTCAATCAACTTTATTCAAATTCTACGTGTGTACTCAAAGATTTGTGAAGCTTAACTCAATAATAATGATTACAAGTAAAAGTCGGTTTGGCGAAAAGTCTCATATATTTTAGAGAGGAAAAGATAATGAGGACTAAAAACATAATTGAATCTTACTTTCAGTGTGATGTAATTTAATATTAAAAAATTAAAAGACAGATGTAAATTAGACTGTGAATTTTTGCGAGAATCATAAATTATCTCTGCTTTATATTATTAAACTAGAATGGAATTAGCATATTTTTCGTATAATTTTCTTAGAACAAGAACCAGAATAGACAGGATTAAAAAATATTATGTTTACTAAAACTACAAGGGCTACGTTATACGTACTAGCTGACTGATGAACTGGTTTTTTGAAACGGTTTATATAAGTAAAGAGATGAGTTTTAGAAAATGACGATTTCTTTAGAATAGGTTTCTTGAAACGTTTTCTAATCTGTCGATTAAACATAAAAACTAATTACATTAGTAATTACTTAATAATAATTAATTTCGTAGAGAACTCTATATAAAATTCAAATAAGACTTTTAGAGAACGAATTAACTATTCTAATAATAAACTTTGGTTCATAAGACAGAGACCATCCTGAGACAATTTCTCACGAAGTTAGAACTAAACTTTTAAGTCTATAAAACCGGTAGAGTTATAGTCGGAATTTCTGCAGTAATAACGTCAGGTAATTGATTCTGGAATTCAATAGTAATGTTCTGATCGGTTTCAGCTATCTAATTGAATTTATCTACGTGCTCATGAATCTCTTCTAAATACATTAGTTAGCTACTGTTGACGGTAATATCATCCTGTATGATGAATGCGAGTAACTATTGGAATCGATTGTAATGACGTCATTATTATTACGTAGCTTTTGTCAGGAAAGTAGTTTAACATAAGAATTTATGATTATTGACATCCGTAATGAATCACACATTGCTATAATATTATTTTTAATGGTGGTAAGTGGTCACCACCACCCATAAACACTAATAATATGATAGGAATTGAATGAATGAAGGAAATGCTGTGTTTAACGACTTTTTGCTACCACAAAAAAAATTCTTCCCATCAAATATTGTAAGATATTATATCAAGTTATTCTGAGTTATTAAGACTGATAGGCAGTCATAATTACAATATTTCATACGGTTATACGTATTATTTAACCGATATTCCACAGGAACATAATAAATCTTCCTAATGATCTCATACAAGGCCATTAGGGATCGTTTTCGTATGTAGAATATCTCACAGAGTTACATTTAATGAATGTTAACAGCCTTTTATTTGAAACCAGTAAAATAAATGGATATATAATACTTTATTTATGTGGATAAATAATACTTCTCCTTGTAATACCAGTGAAACTTAATTTCAGTTTTACTCATGAATATGTATTAGGTTAATAAAGTTGAATTAAAAATTAAAGTTAATGGCTTCTTACTTAAAAATGTACAAGTAATATCCAAGGATACAATTAAGAATGAAGATGAATGAAATAATTAAACTTTATCGACCAGTCTCTGCCCTCCATTACCTAAAATACATAAAGAATGGTACAGGAAAAAATGTAAACTTTTTAATATTTGCATGTTCAATATCCTTCAAATCCTTCAATAGAAGAAAAGCCAAGCTTGGAAGAAAAACAAAAGCAAATATGCACTTTGAAGCAGCCGAGCTTCTCTCTCTCTCTCTCTCTCTTCAGCCTTTATCCGTCCACTGTTGGACATAGGCCTCTCCTAAGGCAC
>CAJQZN010019900.1:0-17907 GCA_907164685.1 Colias eurytheme | reverse complement strand
GGCGGGGCGGGGCGCACCTGAGCCGCCGCCACGTGTTCTCCGCTCTCGCTCCACGCTACACGCTCACGCTAAACGCTTGACGCGAACTTCGCGTAATTATGGCCCGTATTCAATGAACCGATTGATGATTATTGATTGTAAATTGTTCTTCTGATTTCCCTTTATGCTAATCGATGCGTTTGCGTCTGATATTATTATCCTTTTAGGTGGCAATTTTACGTTTATGCCAAATTGTTGGTTGCTAAACATCTATGCTCGATGATATTAAAGGTTTGTGAGCTCTCTAAATTATTGCCGTTTAGCATAAATTTCATATACAGCTACACGATCCCTAAGAAAAGGGATCGTGTAGCTGTAGAGATAGAGACGACTGGTGCATGTTTCGACTTCGATTCTAATAGAGAACTTATTCACAATGTATGTATATTGAAAATATAATTTCTTTGACTACTTCGTCTTCTTAATTATGATAAAAAAAATAATATTGCTAAATGATGACTTGGCAATCTTAATACTATTATAAAGGCGAAAGTTTGTAAGGATGTATGGATGTATGGATGTATGGATGTTTGTTACTCTTTCACGTAAAAACTACGGAACCGATTACAATGAAATTTAGCACACATATAGAGGGTAACTTGGATTAACACATAGGATAGGTTTTATCCCGGAAATCCCACGGGAACGGGAACTATGCGGGTTTTCCTTTGAAAACGCGGGCGAAGCCGCGGGCGGAAATCTAGTATTTACATATTTTTACAACAAATCAAATGCCAGTTTGTCGGACATGAAATGACAAACATCGCAAGCAATGTATTAAAATACAGTCCCACTGCACTTAGTACCATTCCAAAAGAACGGACATACTCCATGCATCAGAGGTGACGTGACATGACGTCTCACTGAGGGATAAAAATTACTGGCTACTCCTCATAATAAACTGGAACATCTATTTTTATGCACCCTATGACAATGTGAAAAATCGCATAGAATACAGAAATTATTTTGCGTTCTGACGACTCTACATGCAGGTGATGTATTCCGATGTTCCGGTCTCAGCTGTAATATATTTGTTGCGTACTCTATAATATATAATTATATGCAATATTATAACCGTCTTTGTAATGAGACCTCCCGTATGATGATTGAATGTGCGTAATATGAAGAAAACAAATAGAGCTGGAAACATTAAAACAGCTCTATCCATGAACTACTCTACATATTTGTTTACGAGGCTAATGTTATGTTTCAATTATTTTAAGTTGGTTATTTTAATATAAATACTTATTTGAACTACCTAATTCACAATATAACATTTTTGAATATAGATCAAATATGTAATTAAAAATATCCGCTAAGAGGTACCAATCCATACTAATATTATAAATGCGAAAGTAACTCTGTCTGTCTGTCTGTTACTCAATCACGCCTGAATTACTGAACCAATTTGCATGAAATTTGGTATAGATATATTTTGATACCCGAGAAAGGACATAGGATAGGTTTTATCCCGGAAATCCTACGGGAACCGGTTTTTCTCTGAAAACGCGGGCGAAGCCGCGGGCGGAAAGCTAGTTTTAATATAAATACTTATTTGAACTACCTAATTCACAATATAACATTTTTGAATAAAGATCAAACAATTAAAAATATCCGCTAAGAGGTACCAAAATACCAAAATGTAGGTCCTACATAATATACAAAGGGTTTTATGAATATATCTCAGAGCTCACCCATATAAACATTGTTGGATTATAGTTTATACTAATAAATAATAATACTTAAAACCATATAATCAGGGGACACTTGAAACTTGAAACTTTCATTTTTTTGTACCTACCTACTACCTACAGCTTTCTGCAATTTATTTCACTTAAAGCTTTTATATTCTTTTCGAAGAGTTGTTAAACAGATGCTTTACCTAGAAGAGAAGAGAAGAGAAGAGTTTATGTTTATATCTATACCTACCTATAATATTATGTTCGTTGGTTGGTTCATGACTTCATGACCCTTAGTTAAATTAACAATTAAGATTCTTAAGCATAGTCATCACGTCAAATAGATATAAAATTAGTTACCTATATTATTTTTGATATCTAGCAGATTTTAAACTATTAAGTATGTTGAACATAATTTTTATAACTCCTAGTTGTCCCAGTCCACCACTGGGTATATCGCCCTACAGTGTGCATTTCTTCTCTATTCCTTGTGACGCGGGTATAATTTCGCAAATGATCACATAAAATATTAATGAGTCTGTTAAATATACCTAATATGTAGTTTTTACTTAGCGTACCTACCATAGGTATTGCAATAACGATGCAGAATTTAGCAGCCTGTCATGACATCTTCTTAATATATACTAGATTTCCGCCCGCGGCTTCGCCCGCGTTTTCAAAGGAAAACCCGCATAGTTCCCTTTCCCGTGGGATTTCCGGAAAAACCCTATGTGTTAATCCAAGTTACCTTCTATATGTGTGCTAAATTTCATTGTAATCGTTTCAGTAGTTTTTACGTGAAAGAGTAACAAACATCCATACATCCATACAAACTTTCGCCTTTATAATATTAATAGGATAAATCTCGTGTCACAATGTTTGTCCTCAATGGACTCCTACACCACTTAACCGATTCCGATAAAATTCGCACACCATGTGTAGTTCGATCCAACTTGAGAGATAGGATAGTTTAAATATATAGGTACCACGGGTGAAGCCGGGACGGACCTCTAGTATATTCTTTAAATATTTATCTAACATACTGACAATTTTTTTGAAACTCTACCAAAGATTGTATTGGGTTTAGTAAAATCCAATAAATTATACAAAGAAAATCTCCCTGCCCAAGGACTTAATTTTTTACAACCAATGAAAACATACATCACTTTATTGTGGTCCCAATACACTATCCCATGGGTTTTAAATTTATTACAACTTAATACGAACAGGCTCGCGACAATCCATACACATGCTAGCTTATTCTTGTAATTTACGACCTAGGGTGAATATTACCATCCCTTACTAACCAATATAATTAGATAGAGACAGAATTGTTGTTGATTTAAAAATCGTTTATTGGTATTTAATTGTAACGAGGTTGAGGTTGCATTCCTTTTTGAATAGTTCGTAGGTCAGTTAAGATTGTGGTTAAGATTTATTGTGGTATTATTTTCGTATTAGAATTTGCCCTAAATGTAAGATAGAGTTGTGTGTTGGTAAAATTTGGCTCTTATTGGAATGTAGGTAATAAATACCTGTTGATAGTTACCTACATTAAACTTTCTATTGAAAATATTTTTTTTTAATTTATAATTGCAAAGGCTTTTTTTACAAAGTAACTACCTGATAATTATTATGATGAATTTATAAAATAACTCGAATTCAAATTAAAAAGAAATATGTTATATCTTGTACAGCTGCATATTATTTAAGATTTTTTTTAATACAATATGTAAGAAAACAAACATTAATGTACATGTACAAAAGCTGAAATATTCTTATTATTTTTCAATTGGTGTTAATGGCTGATTATATTTAAATCACAGGGGGTAGGTTAATAATATTGCATTAACGCAAAAAACAGCGTCACTATCACTTCATCCCATAATACAAAACACTCCTGATTTCACATAATAATACATAATTACTTAATTCAACACTTAATTTGCAACTGAATAAAAAATTTGCATGTAACGGAAAATGCGTGTGTTGTCACTCTTGCACGGATGCATTTAGTATGAGTGTGAAAGAGACGGATAGATGGACATAGTGTAGATGCAGTGGACGCATGCGCGTTGCAACAGCGATGGGCGCGGCCCCTTGCGCGGTTCTTAGCCTTTCATTGGACGAATACACTCGGAAAAGAGGGGTGCAAATGTATTTGAAACTTGATGTTTCAGCGTGGAAAACTTTTAAAATTATACAAATTTCCCTTTTCTTTTTTAGATCGTGATCGGATTAAATAATCGTATTATATTATTAAAATAGGCTGTAAAATATCTACCTAATATTATAATTCAGGAATTTATTTTATAATTATTGTGCAGCAACTTTTTATATTTTTAAGATAGAATTAATATTTTTAGATTTGTCTTAGACATCGTTTAAATTTACTGACCTAAAATTAATTTCGTAGAAATTATTTTTTACAGAGGAATGTAGCTCTAGGTGTAGACTATCCCTCTGAAATATTATAGCGAATTAATTAGATATTTTAATTTTATATGCTAATTTTATTTCTACTAGTTAATTTATAAAGCTTTAGAACACTAAAACAGTTGGAAAACTAAAACACTAAAACAGATACTTATAAGAGTGTTAAGTAACTATCTTGTTACAAAAAAGTTATGAACAGAATGAACAAGACTGCAGGCATATAAGATTTAACAAATTATTTAACTAGAAATTATACCAATAAGATCTTGCTGATACATTTTCTTAGGTAGGTATACCGAAATATTCGATTTGTTTAATCGAATATTTCCTGCTTATAAGAAATTATGTAACGACTAGGCCATATCCACTCCTAATAAACGGAAAACTTTGATTTTTTTATCAATAAATCTTATCAATAAATAAATATTTTTATCAATCAAGTTAGGTGGGTCTCGTTGGTGTAGGTATAAGAAAATATTCTCACGACTGACCACATTCAAACTAAACTCTACATTCCGCTACATAGAGAGGAAATGCCATATGATATACCTAGACCGCACCTAATTAATCTTCATAACTTTTTAAATATTCGGATATTCGTTCCCTATTATCACAGTACCTATATTATTATGCTCTGTATAAAAATATTACCTACCTCATTACTGCAATAAATATTGACGTAAAGACACGTCACACGATCAATTTATCTTTTCTATAAAACAAATGCTCTCACAATTTCATTAGGCAACTTTTCATTGATAAACTGAGTTAGCAATTTGAATACGCTGGTCTAAAATAAATCAGGAAGGCATTTATCTCTCACTAAAGGTCAGGCTTGCTATGATTCATTTTGTGAAGCAGAGGCCGGTCTCGTTACGTACCTACTTATTCAACTAAAACAAAAATAATTTAATTTGGATCTTAATATAAATTTTCCTTATTCCCTAGAACATAAATATTGGTTTTAGCTCTGTGATTTCGGAGAAACAGTAAGGTAGAGTAGCGAGATAAATATATTCCTCATCAGATATATGAACTAAGATGTTACCGTGTGATGTGATTAACATTACCTATATTCAAAGCAAAGCGAGTTGAAAAGCAATAAGCGCATATGCTTTTCAACTTTTTTTTTAAGTAGGTATACCTATATTTCAAGAAAGTTGCCCTTTCCAACACTTCCGATACCTACATCTGCGTTCTTGTACAATATGATGTATTCCACTTCTTATCTGGTTATTTCCCTTTCGAATTCAGATTGTAGAAAATTTATATCAAGCATACCTACTCTGTTTCTCTGCTTTAAATATCCTATCACGCTATTAGCCATTTTATTGCATGTTGTTTTTCCATAAATACAAGCAGACTTTTTTTCAATTTTAAAACTAATAAATTGTTTTGGTAGATAATAAGGCATCATTCTTTAGTAATATGAGATGTGATGTTTGTTTAACAAGTAGGGAGATATTGGTGTAAAATGCATCTGCAAACATATCGACTGTACATCGCGATACAATGTTGTTACCAAATTATCTTATATAATATATTAGATAGATAGATAGATAATACTTTATTGCACACACACAAGATTTACATAAAACATAGAAAAATAACAAACAGATACAAGTATGTACAAATGGCGGCCTTATCGCTAGGCAGCGATCTCTTCCGTTTTTCGTCTTTCGTCTCTACGTGTTTTTTTAGACTCACATTAAAATATATTGAAATTACCGACGTGGTGCTGCTGAAAATTTGAAGTAGGTAATTGAAACTTACAAGAATATTGTATTTGAGTTTCTGGCATAATCTGAATTAGATTTTGGAATTCATTACTAGAAGAAAATATATTTTCTAAGTAGAAAAAATGTGCCATTATGTATACAAATAGATATTAACTATTTGATTTGCATCACTTCAAAAAAGATTAAAATTCAAACCCAGATGTACTGAGTTTAGCTGTTAGTGGTTACATAATATTATATTTATTTGCAATTATGTTTTAAATACTTCATGAGGCTACCACTGGATAAGTCAAGTGGTAGCCTTAAAAGGCTTAAACTGCAACATAGATTTCTTTACCTATTATTATAGGTAGGTACCTACAGAAGAATTAATATACTAAAGGGATTGACACCTTATTTGATATATAATACCTGGATTAAATTTGGCTCTAAAATCTAAATAAAGAAATGATATAGGTAATCTGTTACAATACGAATCTTTCGTAACATAGTTTCACGTGATTTCATAGTTTTTCGAAGTTCCACAAGTTATGAGCTTTCGTGATAGAGATGTAAAAATAAAATGAACGTCAGGTGCAAATACAAAAAATATATTTTATTATTCGACATTATTATTTAAATCATAACAAGTTATATCGGGAACCATACACAAAATAAAACAATGTTATACGATTTATTATTATAACTATTTAACTTGAAAGTTTGTCACGCAGTGGCGCCACTGAGCAAATACTTTTCACGGTGAAAACTCGTAACAAGAGCGTGGCAAAACTAACTTCACAGTGACCACTAGATGGCGCACAAATAAAATAGCTGTAGTTACATAACTATAACATTATAGTCATCTGTCTACTTTGTTGTTATTTGTGCTTGTGCCATTCAGGTATATATTTTGAAATGCAGATAGATCGTATCAGCTACTATTATATTACAATATCGATTTGCGATATAATAGTAGCTGAGACGAACTATAGCACAAATTATTATTAAAAAAAAAACGTATTTTTAAGTACATTAATTAGTCTTTAAAAGTTAAAACCAACCGATATATCCTAAATCCTAATATTAGATACACCACAAAAAATTTGAGGTACACCATAAATTAAAAACTAGTTTTTAAGTACCTAATATTAATCAACTTTTATTATTAATCAACAAACCTAAACTTTAAATTTCAGAAAAGATATTTAATGTGAAACATGAGACTGTTTAATTGAGCATAGACGGTCTAAATTTGGAGTACCTCCTAACTAATCGCTGACAAGGCTGCTCTCATTTCTTCGTCGATTGTGCTGAGCCCTTTTTTTGGTTTTTATTGTGCTAAGAGTCGAAAATCCTAATTCACTCAAATAGGTCGTTGCAAACGGCAAAAGTATTGCAATAGCATGCTTAGAAAGCAGAGGATATTCATTTTTCACACATAGCCAAAAATGTTATTAATCAGTTTCAGAAAGAAGCTTTAAGTGTTTGTCAATCATAGCCTGCACCTTTGTTTCTGGATCAGCTGCCATTCATATCATCTAGATTCTAGTAGAGCAGGCTCCAAGGAGATGTTCGTTTGCAAAAATAGCGGACCTAAATCTGACTTCTAATATATATTGTATAGATCCCAGACATCCTATAGACAGATGTTGCCAACCAGTTTTGTGGTCCCCCTCCCCGCACCCCGGTAATTAAATATGGCATACAAAGAAAAAATAAAAATTTCCAAAAATGCCGTCAAATGAAAGAGCTTATTGAGTAGATTACGAATATATAGCATACTATAATCGTAAACAATGGACTATTGTTAATTATTTAAAATAATAATTTAAAAAATATATTCATGAGTTTTCAATCTATAGTGGTTTAAAGTTAACTCAAAAATGGAGCATTTTCGTAAATTTTCTAAAAAATCTTAGAGAAAGTGTAAGAAATGTTATAGTATGCTATATATTCGTGATCTACTCAATAAGCTCTTTCATTTGATACCCCACACGGCATGTTTTGGAAATTGTTATTTTTTTCTTTGTATGCCATATTTAATTACCGGGGTGCGGGGAGGGGGACCACAAAACTGGTTGGCAACATCTGTCTATAGGATGTCTGGGATCTATACAATATATATCAGAAGTCAGATTTAGGTCCGCTATTTTTGCAAACGAACATCTCCTTGGAGCCTGCTCTATAGATGATATGAAGATAAGATACGATAGATAAGATATAATATGAAGATAAGAATATAAGATACTCATCACGCTTCAGTTGACAACGTTAGACTAGAACACAAAAGTGGGATTCAGTTCGATTATTCATACAAATAAGAAGGTATCTCTAATGTTATATTATATCCCCCTAGTATTTATCTCCCTCCATTATTCATTTATTCTACAAATTGATGAGTAATTATAAAATATTTTTAGTTTAAATCTCAGAATTCAATATACCTACTTACCACCTTTTTTACACTCGTTCGATTCTCAGTTTTGCCTTCAAGTCTCTTTAAAATTTCGTGATCACATTGTAGCAATGCAGGTAAGGTTACATTGTTCAATTTATTCCACATATTGGAACTTAAATTGCGTAACAGAGGGAGTATTATTGTAGCTAAGAAAGTAAACGTTCACAATCATTACTCAAACTGTCGCCCCTTGTCAAATGTGAACTTGCCCTTTCGACACCTAACTCACTAAGCGTTCACCTCGTGGCCTGTGAATGTACTGTAAATATTTGATACATTTTTAATTTGGTTAGCTAGTACTTATATAGGCCAGGTAGAATAGCATCATCATAGTATATTATCCATGTTATTACAGCATTATCGTGAACATTCATTAGACAACCACATCAGCGCTAGATATACCTATACATAACTTCCTATGAAGCTAAGCTACGGTCGTATGAATCTATGAATATAATAAATTCATAATATTGCTTGACGAAAAGCTCATATAAACTCAAAATTAAACTCAAACATTTATTTATTCAATTAGACTTCTTATAAAAGCACGTTTGAATCGTTATAACATTTATTAATATTTAGATTAAACAAAGACCACCGATTCGGAAAATATAAATATTTCAGGACATTTTTCACATAATATGGCACGATCTGATGCAATACTAAGCTTTTCGCTTGTGTTTTGGAAACAAAATGGCTGATAAACATTCATATAATTTAATTTTAAATATTATATACTAGCAAACCGGGCGAACTCCGTTTCGCCACCAGAGACACCTTTTCTTTGCTATAAACCTCACGGATATAGACCTTTCCAACGAATTCAAAACCGTGGAAATCGGTTCGTGCGTTCTGGAGTTATAGCGTCAGGAAGGAAAGCCCGACTTATTTTTATATACATAGTAGATTTATATAGATAATTAACACCCAGGCACAGAGCAAACATCGATGAGTATCACACAAATATTTGTCCTGGGTGGGAATCGAAGCCACGACCTCTGCTTCGAAGACAGTGACGCTACCAACTAAGCCATTTATATAAGTTGAAAAAAAAATTGGTATTCAGGTTACATTGCAAATAACAGTGAATTTTTCACGTAATTATTGTATTGACCACATTGATGCAGGGTGGTCTGACTTGATTGCAGATACCAAAGGAAATGATAATGAGCTTTACATAACTGTTATCAGTGACACTCCTTGTACCTATAGTCTTCAATTTTCGAATTATACTCGTCACTATTACTGTTTATGTAATGATACACTGTAACTTCTTTAATTATAAGAAAGTATTATATGGAGATAATTGAAAAAACTAGTCTTTTATTAAAACAAGGTTCAAAAACTAAGTAGGCAGGTTTTGCTAGCGAGTTACAAAAAGAGGCATACAATTTGTATCCTTAGGGACTAATTATATTTTGACTAACTTGTTCACGAATAACTTCAGCTACGTTGGACAAGACACAATAAAACACCTTATTTTTTATATTATGTAATTTATTGCTTTATATGTAAAAATTTTTGTTCCTATAATATATTTAAAATAATAAAAAATGTGTTTCCTTTTTTTTCCATAAAACGATTCTTCTGCACGTTCGCCTTCTGAACCTGTAAAGAAAAAAATAAATTAAATATAAATTGTTAAACAATTATAATAATTGTCAACAAGTATCATTTATGATCTATCATTTAAAAAAAATTCATCAATAGTGGTTAGGGCGTCTACATCCTATCATTTAGTTAATAATTAATTTTATTGGTCCAATCTTGGATTGAAAAAAAAACTCGATTATACAAAGTTATATCTGAAAATAAAATAAGACCAGTAAGTAGGTAAAACGAATGTGAAGTACACCTGTACCTACCACCAGAACCTACATTGCATTAATAATGTTACAGAACTTATATTGTTACATTTAAATGAATATCTCTGACGTAAATTCAACAACAAATTTTTGCTCTTCCATATTTACAAAAGCATGCTGATAAAATACATACGACACTTACAAAGTAAAACACCATAATTGTTTGACCCTAAACATACATATAGGATTACAGTTCATATTGACAGTACTTATCTAAAATCTATAATATTCCAGATTCCAAGGACTATATTAAAAGTTGCAGAACAGAAATAATTATAGAAAGAGCTGGGATACCGAAGGCTGCGGTGCGTCGCTCAAACAACGCTAACTTACATTTAGCTGTCAGTCAAAAACAATTTGGAATTTGGTGAGGGTCGGCGGAGGATAATATAGACTAAGGATAGAAATATGTAGAGCTGTTATTACGAAAATTGTCTGAAGTAGTAATATTTGATACGAAATAAAGATTTTAAAAGGAGAAAGTAATACGTGTAATGGTAGGTAACAAATATGTTAAGATTTCGATAATCACGTTTAAAAATGATCTGTTGAAGTTGACATATGAATATAAAACTTACGTTCAAATTTGCATTAACAATTTATTAAAGAAATAATGTTGACAAATTTCCATACTGTCTATTAATGTTTACTATACTTTACAATAATTCGCCATCACAAAATAATTAACAGCTCTATACAATTCCCAGGCGGTCGATCGCGTTTCAGCATCGGCCCCGTTACAACGCCATCTATCATTTCCTCCATCTTCTCGCCGGGTTAAACACGTAAGTGACATTGACGCCAAGACCAAACAAACTTGACCCCCGCCATATCCACCACTAAAAGAAATATCCAACCAAAATAGCTTATTACTTAATAACGCCGGGGCTCGAATTATATTGGTACTTTTAGGTCAGTTCAGATTTTCCTTCACGTCATGTAAGGTTATGCCCAGGTAAGTGACGTGTGTTTTGATTTTTACTGCCTGAGACGGGTCTGGAATTAATAGAATTTGTATTTTTTTCTCGTACTAATAGGCAATAGCCAATCTTAGCGAGGCAACTAATATACGCAATTCATAATACGAAAGTGGGTTACCTACAGGTACATAAGATTATAGATTTATTTATAGAATTAATGTGTTTTTAATTATTTATGCAGAGAAGAGTAATAGAAACTGCAAAATTATTTCGTCATTACCTCATGTGTAAACAATGTGTGTAAATAATTTACTAGTAGCAATTTGCTCCTAGTAAAACATAATATTTATTATTATGTATAAAATTTAAATATGGACACGCATTGGATCGTTTTCGTAAATAATTTCACTATGATACATACATTTTCGTTGTATTCGTATTACAATAACGCATGTTTTTTGCGTGCAGTGAAGCGCAGGTGATATCCAATAGAAAGGGTCGGTCTAATATGGGCGATCTTTAATGCATGTACTATAACACATTTCAATTGCAACGAATACGTGTTATTAGTATAATTTTAATATTTTAACTGTTATTAATTTCCCATATTATTTTTAACTTACATAGATATTTAATTAAAATAAGAGATATGTTATAAAACTAGTTGACGTAACTTTATCTGTAGCGTATAGTATTAATCCAACCCTAATTATTACCCATAATAAGTAAAATCATACAAAAATTTGAAGCAAATCACCCTCATCTCACTACAGCATTGATCAGCTCTGCTTTCGACCGATGGCAGCCAAGCGTTCTTGATAAATGACCCTGGACAATGCGCCCTGCAGATTCTTTTGTGCGTCCCGCTTTTTGTATGGACACTGATGTTTCTGTAAACGTGACGCGTCCGTGATCCGACAGCGGACAATTATGTAACACTACCGAAAACGGCTGCTTTCCGACTAACAAAACATTTCTACCTACCAATACTAGCTATATAGTTAAAGGTACAAATTCATCAAACATTTCATTATTACTTATGAGAACTATACTCAATATTGTACTGATTTAATGAGACTAATATCGTGCCAAAATATAAATAAACACCACGCATCCGCACTTAATCGCATGGTTATAATTACATATTACATCTTTGAACGTTTATCAATAGGCTCTTACGTATTCGTACATCAAATGCTACGAGAGATAATTTCATATAATTAAAACATTCTCAACCGTTCGGAATCCACCTTATCATAATGAGAGTAGAATTTATGGCCACGATAAGTCATCTCTTTGATCAGACGAAACATCAAAGCATCTGTTGCATCTTGCATGTGGTAACGCGACCGATAATACAGTTTTTAAATTACATTCTTTCATAATATTTCTATATATAAACAACTGAATTCAATCTAGTTATCATATTATGAAAATCAATAGCAATAAATATCCTGTATTTTACGACTGTAAGCATATAGTAATCATGAAAGCTATACAGAAAGAATTTTTGGTTTACGATGTTTATACTGATTGTACTAAATAAAACAATTAATCATAATATTTTTAAGACAACTGGCTAACTGATTCACGGAATATATTATTATATATCGATGTCATTTTTAAAATGTTTGCTTGTGCTTTATGCCCCATTTGTCTACAAGTATTTTGAATAATATTTTTCTAATCATTCAATTTATGATACGGTAATCGACAGACGAGAATGATTCATTCGAAAAAATCGTCATACCTTTTATAATAAGTACCGAATGATATATTCAAATGTCGATTATAAGATTCTTTGGATACGAGTATAATAAAGGTGCCCTCGGCGTTAGGATTAATTAGAGCTGCCATTCAAACGAGTTGAATTCGAAGTATTGTGTTCAGAAAGGAAATAATTTTATTTTAATTATTTCAAACTTACATAACATAAGCGTACTAAAGTACCTACATTAAAGACAAGAATCGTAGTTTCAAACTATACATCGTCATGACGTGTTAGTTTTTGTAATATATATACCTATAGGTATATTATAATATCTAGGTACATTAAGTACATTAAACAGTGTGGAAATTTTCGATGGGCCCTGGAGGGAAAGTACTTGAAATACTGAAGATAGCAAATTTTGCTGAAAGTAAACATTCCTTTATTTTTTTAAAGAAATAGTACTTGTACAAGTAGGTACTTTCCCTCCAGGGCCTATCGAAAATTTCCGCACTGTATACCCATATTATTAATGTGGGGTATGTTTAATCAGAAAGTTGAAAATTTTTCAAAAATAGTGTTTCGACAAATATTTGCAATAATTGCAATTTACACCAAGATATTCTGAAAAACTGAAATTAATTTTGTTAATCTCATCGCAAAAATTGTCGTGACGCGGTGTTTGCTACCAAACTCATCTGAAACTTTAGAAAGATAAAAAATAGTATTGACAGCAGGTATACCTTTTTAATGTTGCGGTTTCAAACGTTGAGTGTTTTTTTTACTCAATTTCAATAATAATAAATATACACCCAATATTGTAATGCTTATAAATTTGTACTTGGCACTTGCCTACTTGTAGGTACTTACGTACGCTGAAAATGCATGTGGTTCATGTATCAGCTAATTTATGTATTAAAATAAATGACCACCAAGTTGAGGTTTATCTTGAATATCTATATGAGAGATTATATATTGTGAATCCACCATCCAATTTAATTTGTAAACACATCCATCCAGTAACATAATCATAATAATTCAGGAAATATTAAAAAAACAAATCAAACGAAAATATAGTAAATTATTATACTCATGCCTTAATAATAATAATGTATGAAGAATTTTTTTTATAAATTTGTATAGACGATGAACCAGCGACATTAAATTAACGGTTCTATTAGAAACAACTGAGAACTGGTTATGCTAATTAAAATTTAAAATACAACTAAGGTTTATACTTAAAAAATTTATTAATAAGACATTTAGTACCAACTTACCAGCTTTCAAAATTAAATGTAAAAGAAAACAAAAAAGTTTGTATACTTACAACTTATTCTCGTTATGCAATACCTATGCATAAATCGTTATCACTTTTTTATAATATTCATAACATATTTATCTATTTAGTTGTATCATAAACTTATATTTGTTTTTATTTTAAAAATAAACAAAACACAACCTAAACAGTAGCAGCCATCTTTCTAAAATGTCGGCTGCACATGCGCATTTTGACTCACCCCAGAATTTGGGGATGGTGTATCTTTGTCCTGTTTTAACATTAGCAATGATAATTTGTACGTCCCTTTCAGTGACGTCTATTGTTATTTGGCATCATTGTCAAGGGTTCTGTATCACGGGCCTGTTTGAGCGTAGTGAAGTTAGCAGCGAAACACTTTGTAGAAGAAATAAAAAGTATTGATAATTTGAAAATCTTAAATAATGTCAAAAGCGCATCTATTTAAGCTTTAAGTTTAAATTACTGGTGAATTTCAATAAATAAATTATATTATTTAAGGTTACAGTTTAAATGAAATATCAGTATCTACTAAGTAGGTCTAGGTACCTTACCTATACCTATCTATATTCTGATTACTAATAGAAGAATTTACTACTTGTACAAAGTATGTAAAATTCGATACTCTACTCCTTTTAAGCTCAAACAATAAAATTCAAAATTGTACACTTTTATAATAGGTATAAAAAAAAATCTTATTCAAGGAAAATCCTTATTTAATTTTTATTAAAATTACCTATAGAAACAGTAATTAAATAGAAATATAAAATTATTCATAGATGCAAAAAATCATCTTTAATCACGTATGTAGGTAAAGTAGATACATACCTATTACCTAACTCTATTCTTCCATTGTGTGGCATATGCTTGGCTTGTACAATATTTTTTCATACACAATGTTATTAAACCAGGTAGCACAAAACCATTAAAAGGATTACTAAGCAAAATCCCACTTCCAGTGATGACGGGCAAATCCGATAAGTAGTCAAAACACGTCAAAATTATTGAAAACATTTGCACATTTACCGACAGTCCCCAGAGAGTACTTTGGTCCCAGTATTTAAAGTTAAGCCCCTTGAATGTATGCGGCGCGAAAGGGTTTAAAATATTTACAGTTAAGGCAATTAGAACATTGTTAACAAATATTCTGAATCAACGCTTTTGTGAAACATTATGTTTTACGTGAAGAAGTGTTTTCGGAAAATTGAATAGGTATCGTATCGCTATTGTATTGCAATTTTGTTGGCAAAAATTATATTTTATACGTTTATGTTGAACTTTTCCCATGGTATTATTAGGGCAAAACGAAAATGTATTTTAATAATGATAATACCTACCTAGGTAATGTTTTATTTTTTAACATTATAAATTATTACGTATGAGGTAAGCCGTAAGATACTAGTAGTGAAGGTCGATGTAAAATGATCACTTCACATTTTATTAATGTTGCATCAAAATTAAAAAAAAAATCATCGAAACATATAGCGTTTCTATTTTCTCTACCAATATTTAAGTAGGTACCTACCTAAGTTAAAATAAAGATAATGTAATGTGAATTGTTATTAAAAAAGAGTATGTTAATAAGGTAAATAATAAAATTGTTCGAATCACAACTCCTCTTTATTTATAGCGACCATGTTAATTGACTAGAGAAGTATTAAAATAATTAGTTATAAATAATCAACCTTAATTATCATACATAGCTTCTTAATATGTAACTATAGGAACTGTTGGTTTGACACAATTTTTATTGTAAATTTAATAATATTATATGTACACTTGTTAATTTTAATCTACTTACATCTAGATAGGTATGTGATAAAGATAAAATTATTGCCTATTACATAACATAAAACTACGATGAACTACGATCTTATAATTTACTGCAAGTATAAATGCTACTGTTTTTAGTAATTTTGTTACATTGTACAAAAAACGAGAATTGGATTAAAAAATAGAAAGCCTATCGAATTAATGAGACAATGAAAGTGATGATTGATAATTGCAACTATTATCTAAAGATGGCTATAATTAAATAATATTATTGTAAAAGATAATTATCTATCTAACTTGAGCATAATGTCCTTATTTAGCAGGAGGTAGCGCAATTTCAAATGTTAATTAAGTCCGGTATAAGAAATAGTATTAAAAATATTCCTACTATAGTTATTTACAACCATAAAGGTACAACATGATATGTATAAAATATTTTCTATGCGTCTGTACAAAATATATTTATTTTTTTATTGACTCTATAATTAAATATACTCTATTGTCGTGATATGCGTCACATTTTTGGAATTCCGTACGGAGGCAAGCCACTAGGAGGTAAATTACCTACGGGATGATTTAAAGGAGATGCGTGACCATGAGCCATGTGATTGTAATTCGGATATTCAGTGAGACCAGGCATTTGCCTAGTATCCATATATTCAGACATATTAGGTAATTTGGTTGCACCGACGTCATCTAAACCATAAGGATCGGGAGAATTTGTTAACTTCCCATCTTTCTTAGCTTTCATCCTACGATTTTGAAACCATATTTTGATTTGACGCTCCGTGAGACCTAACGCGTGGGATACTTCTATTCTTCGTCGCCTCGAAAGATATTTGTTGAAATGGAATTCTTTTTCTAGTTCCAGTGTTTGAAATCTGGTGTAGGTTTGCCTCGTTCTCTTCGATCCCTCCTTCTTGTCGTCACCTGAAATACAATAATTATTATAAATAATATGCATTTGAAAAATCAATAAGAATGAAAATATTAAAAATGAAAACAATTGAGTATGTATATAATGTTTATATATTATGCAATACGTACTGCCAATACTCTTCATCCATGGATAATATCCTTGCGCTTCGGGTGCAGTCGCCATTTTGTTGTCTGCATAATCCTCATTGTCTCCGCCTGTTTCGACCCTCGTCACGTTCTGACAGTTCTCTATGGCACTCGCCGATGTCTTTCCGCCTTCACAATCTACAATCGCCTTGCCTACTTCTTTGCTCCTGATTTTAGGATCATCGACACTGTTTTTGTATTCACCATGAAATTGCGGCAAATTGCGGTCCGTTTCAATTTTCACTTCATTATTTTTTTCCCACTTCTCTAAATCAGTTGCATGATACATCATTTTTTGTATTGCTTCTTGCGTATATGTGTCGTTGTATTTATTGAAATATGGATGAGATTTTGTTGTATTAGGATTAGTAAGTAACGCTCTCAGGTTCGGGGAATCATCATCTTCTGAAGATTTGATTGCACTAGAAGCACTGCGTGGTGATCCATAACTTGTATCAGGTATACTGCATTGACTAGGGGAATTTACAGGTCTTGCGCTTTCTCCTCGTGCTTCCAAATAAGCATTATTTGTCAAATTGCCATTGCCATGTTGATATTCGTAGTTCTCGTACTGTTGAGAATAGTAACTCATTTCCCTCCACTTATTTATCATTTCCATATTCGCGTGACTATCCCGATTCGTGTAGTTCATTGAATAATTTTGCCAATTAATGGGTTCAGACTTCACTACACAGTTCTGGTTGACAGTTTCGTATAACTTATTGTTTGCATTTTGTGCATTATACTCACTGTTTTGATGATAATTCTGTGGATAATTATAGAAGTTAGGCGCAACCGGATACTGGTGGCCATACCCATATGAATGTTTAGCACTTTGAGAGTTCACATCACTCGCACTGTTCCACATATCATTAATTGCACGATTAGTTGTTGCTACGGATGACATTTTAGCACTACGAAAAATATTTAAGTCATTAACACTTTATAA
>CAJQZN010019897.1:0-12065 GCA_907164685.1 Colias eurytheme | reverse complement strand
TGTGGTTTAATTGTTATTAAATAAACAAAAATAATAATTAATAAATAATTATTTAAAAAAAATTATGAGGCGTGCACTTTTGGATTTTCCAAACTATTTCAAACTACTTCAGGTGTAATTAACTCACTTACAAATTATGTACCTACAACTGTAAAAAAATAATACTTAGGGATTTTAAATTCAACCTAGAAAGGTTTTATTCCTTACAAAATGATTTTACATTACCTTCAACAATAAAATAATAATCGACTAAAAATAATAACTAACACAACTAAACACAACCAAAACGACCGTTACGTCCGAGAGCCAAATGCAAAGTGTCTAACTCATTTTTATAACCACCCCCTCGGTTTGGGTTGCCAGTTGGCGATTTGTTTCTAACAATACTATAACATCGTCTATACAGGGTGTCCCACTATTGGTATACTAAGCGTGAAGGGACTTGTAGTTTTGCATACACTGATCACGTAATTTTTTGCTAATTTTTTCCTGAAAATTCATGTTTTCTTCTCTAGCTTCGCGCAGCCGGCATATACCGCTTCTCTAATGTGAGCATTTTGTCCATGAAAACATAATCTTAAACGATAGCTCACGTGCTGGTGGCAAAGTTGGGCGCGTTGCTTGTTATGGGTGTACACATAGAGTTTTAAGAATTCATTTATTTGAAAAAAAGATGCGTCTGGAATTTTATAAGTATTTTTTACGTACTCAGCGTATGCAAAACTATAACCTCCTTTGAGCTTAGTATACCAAAAGTGGGACACCCTGTATAATATGAAAACTGTTTAAAAACGACATGCTAAACGAACCTGGTGAAATCCGTCATTTCGAGCATAATCATGCACATATGTTTAGCTAGCATGATGATATCGTTCCCCGCGTCATCCCACTTGGCCACTTCGTTGTCGAACGTCATTTTCTCGCGACGGAACAGTTCCACTTGCTGGAGGATCTTGCGCTTGTCCTCTTCTGTCATCTTGCGCATCGCTTCCTGTAATGACAATGAAATTTTTTTATGAAAAGATAGTAATCGTGTAGTATTAGAGTGAAATATATTTTTTTTATAATAATCTATTACGTGCAGATCCTCAAACGATTCATTATAAACGATAATAGTCTTATGAGGCGAAAACTATTATGTATTATAATTCTTTAAAGATAATTTTATAGTGAGGTAAAATCTATTGAAACAAAACATTCTTTGTGAAGTAATCAGAAATCACAGAAAATTGAAAACTAACGGTTCGACTTCGATGAAACTTGGTATAATTATACCTTATTATCCTGGGCATAAAATAGGATACTTTTTATCCCGGAAAAATACGTAGAAAAAAAATAAATCTTAATTTTTACGCGCGGACGGAGTCGCGGGCGGAAGCTAGTATATTATTATATGTATATATATATACTTACCCTAGCGTTAGTAATTCCGCTGATATCAGGATACTCGTCCACGCCGTGCTCACCCGTGTGAGCGCTCGCTGTACAAACAGACAAACATACGATAAAATCATTTGCTTTACGCCAATATTAATGTCATTTTCATTTCTGTATAATAAAGTTTAAAATACTTACTTCAATTGATACTATCGATTCAAGAAAAAATAACATAATTTAGAAATATGTTAAGTAATGACATGTAGGTAAGAAAAAGGGTTGTTTGATTAAATTTCTTCAAGGTATGAGTCCTATCCAAGGGCTTGATTACATATATTTATTACTAGTTATTTGAAATTTAAATGAATAAAATAATTATATTATGAACAAGCAAAATCTATTTAATTTTCATGCATTCAACATTAATCTATATTTAAATCTATTTTACAAACATGCTTGACAACACAAACATTAAAAAACGAAAAAAAGCAAGTTAAAATATATAATGTGATGATAAATGAACCCCAATTTTGTTCCCATTTTGACTATGTGTTTAGCCTCTTTATGATATGAATAACATTCTATAAGGTAGATGATGGGTTTCACAAACAATATTCTTGCAGTGAAACTTTTTTAGGCGCGTTAAGACTAAAATTTCAAAATCGCGTCATGGCAATACCGTCACGTCAAGGGTAGAGTTTGGTATCTCTGAATCTTGGCGAAGAAGTTTCTGACATGTGTACTCGGCATACACGCTCTTATTTATCAAGAAGAGGCTACACACTAGCCAATAGCCATCAGGGGTCACCAACCCACAACTCCCAACCCCCATGACCCCTATACTCACATCGACTCCGCGTCTCCATAGTCATGTCCTCGACGGGCTCGAACTCCGTGTCCGTGTCGAGATCGTCGCTCGTCTGTACACAGCGTGCAAGCATGCTCTATTATAGTGTGTGTATTGTGACAGTTCTTTTTAAACGCGATTTAAAAGGTGTTTAGTTCTTTTTTAAACGCGATTTTTTTAAGTTTTTGTAATGATCATCAACTTATATACGTTGCCACTGCTAGGAAATGGACCTCGTGTGAGGATACTCCTTCCATTTTAGTGGCAAAAGTGAAGGGCCAATTGATGTATAAATTAATTAAACGAAGTTAAAATAATTCAATTCGTAAAGTATTTCTGTCTATTTTTTTTAATTATTGTTGTTAGATTATTAACTTTCTCCTGATGCAACAACATTGATAGATTTATAATTTTAATGCATAACAATTGAATACTACATATGTAGATTAACTATTTTGTAAAATACACACAGTTGCTCAGTGTATTTTTTTAAATATGAAAGGGTAAATTCTAATCAAAATTTTTTTACACAATCTGTCAGAATGGTAGTGTCTATCAGCACCATTGAGATCGTCACGGGTGTTGGTGTAGGTAACACTTCTTAATGACGATATTAGTTTAAGAACTATCACAATAACCGCACCATAATATAAAACATAACATAAATGAAATGAAAATAACGACCCGAATTTTTAATTGTCATAGAACAATACAACAAATAATCTCGATAATATTTTCATCAAGACATTAAAAAATTCGGATCAATGCAATGATAAAAAACATAAAAGACAACACAAATGAAATAAATATCGACAGCGACGCAAAAACGAACGGACAAACAAAAATATATCATGCAAAAACGAAACCCTGAGACATTCGACATGTTAACCTATAAAAAACAGATATATGACCATACACGATGAACATTAAGCAGTAAACATTGGATTAAGAGTTATAAATAAAATCTAAAAAAAAAACTCATCAAAATATTTCCGAAAACAGAACAAATCAGTTATGGAAGTGAATCTTGCCAAAGAAGTTTCACTTCTGACACATGTGCTCGGCACACACGCTCTTTTTTATTACAAATTATAACTAACGCAGAATTAAGAAATAATAGCAACAGCAAATTAAATCAAAATCTGGTCCTTCGAGACTGGATACCAAAAAATACAAAAAAAATATTCACCATTATTTCACGTAAATAATGGTAAATAGAGATCAGAAATTTATTCAGCCGCGTCTATATCTTCTAAACTCTACAATCCAACATCACCCGCCGCATGCAAACAAAGCGGAACGCAAGACAAGACCCTAATGTTTATCGCATCTCTCACATTTGCTCCTCGTCTCTAGCGTGTATTGTTCGTCGAGTTCCACGTCCTCCGGGTCTAAATCTTCTTCGTCCTATAATTATTCATTTGTATTGACCAATCGTTCTTCACTACATAGTATAAAACAAAGTCACTTTCTCTGTCCCTATGTATGCTTAAATCTTTAAAACTACGCAAAGGATTTTGATGCGGTTTTTTTTTAATAGATAGAGTGATTCAAGAGGAAGGTTTTAGTATATAATTTATTATGTATTAGACAAAGCGGGCGAAGCCGCGGGCGGAAAGCTAGTATATTATACTAGTCGATACAGCATCGTCCGGGATACAAAGCGAAATATTACGAAATATAAAGCAATTTTTTTTAATTTCCAAATCGGTCCTGTAGTAAATGAATTCACACTTTTGTTATTATCAATAACTAGCTACTCCGCGCGGTTTCACCCGCGTGGCTCCGCTCCTTTTGGTCTTAGCGTGATGATATATAGCCTATAGCCTTCCTCGATAAATGAGCTATCTAGCACCGAAAGAATTTTTCAAATCGAACTAGTAGTTCCCGAGATTAGCGCTATAATATTAGTATAGATGTATTATACATAATATTAGTCCATACTAATATTATAAATGCGAAAGTAACTCTGTCTGTCTGTCTGTTACTCAATCACGCAACTACTGAATCAATTTGCATGAAATTTGGTATAGAGATATTTTGATACCCGAGAAAGGACATAGGATAGGTTTTATCCCGGAAATCCTACGGGAACAGGTTTTTCTTTGTAAACGCGGGCGAAGCCGCGGGCGGAAAGCTAGTATAGTATAGATGTATTAAAATTTATTGTAACATTCAGGTCAAATAAAGAAAACTGTATTGACTTAACGATGTCTTTTCTAAAGGCCATTGACGTTTCTATATTTATTTGGATTGCATTCAACAAGTGTTAAGTAAATTATTAATCTATACTAATAATTTAAAGCTGAAGAGTTTGTTTGTATGAACGCGCTAATCTCAGGAACTACTGGTCCGATTTGAAAAATTATTTCTGTGTTAGATAGCCCATTCATCGAGGAAGGCTATAGGCTATATATCATCACGCTAAGACCAACAGGAGCGGAGCCACGCGGGTGAAACCGCGGAGCGCAGCTAGTATTGTATATTAAGTAAAATCACTCTATAGTCGCCTACAACTAGGTCTACCAACGAAATCATGTCATTACTTCGCTCAGCATCCTAAATATCAAACGCCCCCCAATCCCCCTGACCCCTTTCAACCCCTTCTGACCTCTTTCCAACCCCAGTAACCCCTCACTTACCCGATTCATCAGCACAGCCCTTCGTATCTCACGCACAGCGTCATACACAAGTCGAGACGCGTCTATAAAGTCGTTCTCATCAAGTCCACCGCCACCGCCTCCTCCGAGAGCAGATACTGCAGCGTCCACACGGACCGCGAATTTGGACATTACTGGAAGAGAAAAAGTGATATTATGTTTCTACAATCTTCTTAATATATATAAATCTCGTGTCACAATGTTTGTCCTCAATGGACTCCTAAACCACTTAACCGATTGTAATAAAATTCGCACACCATGTGCAGTTCGATCCAACTTGAGAGATAGGATAGTTTAAACATGTAGGTACCACGGGCGATACCGGGGCGGACCGCTAGTAATATCATAAAGCTGAAGAGTTTGTTTGTATGTATGAACACGCTAATCGCAGGAACTACTGTTCCGATTTGAAAAATTCTTTAGTTGTTAGATAGCCCACTTATCGAAGAAGGCTATAGGCTATACATATTTTAGAAAAATATATTTTGTGTTTAGTAATTTTTTCCTTTGATTTCGAGACATTCGACATTTCGAAAATTCATACATTGTTTTTCTTGTACGAAAATGTACTAACTCCAAAAAATACTTCCACTACCAGAAAGAGAGACAAAGATTAGATTTTTTTTAATTTTGTGTCTGTCCGCGACTTCGGTCACGCGTAATTAAAAAAAAACAGCAAGTTACTCGTTATAACACCAGCCATCTGCCAGTGAGAGTTCCGCTAAAATCGGTACAGCCGTTCGAGAGATCAATCGAAACAGTCAAACAGAACTTGTACAAAAAAAATTGAAATATGCACCGTGTATACGTCAATATGTGTTCAGTAAAATAGGTTATTACAATATTAAAAACCGACACGCCAATTTTATTTATTTGTATAGATGTGACTTTTCTATACGATTATTGTTTTCAATTTCAATTGTTTTTATTTTAATTAAAGTACAAGTATGATGAACTTTATTGTAATTCAATTTAGTTTCTTGCGAAAGAAAGATGTGTGATGTGCGTTAAATGTGTTTATAGAATATCAAAAGGTCTGTCCACTATAAGAATTGCCTTTTGACAGCTCGACGGGTGATACCAGAAGTGATGTCAAAAAGATTATCGTTTGTGATACCATTCCGATTATAAATTCAAAATATTATCATAAATCGAATCAGGTACGTAAATAATAATTACAACGTAAACGTACTAATAAGATATGTAATAATAAGACCACATATCGATGCATTTTATGTTAAAACTAAACTAATATTTTTTTATTTGTTGGTTTCTATCTTACAATTTGGTTGTTTTTATGTTTAAATTACATAACACAATAGAAGAGTTTTTTGTATCGGATATATTTTAAAGAGTATTTCTAACGATTATTATAATCTATCGAACCATCATTGAATAATTCTGTGTAGACATCACTAAGTGGGCGGGGCCTGTCCATGAAGTACAATATTACTTGTAAGACATTCTATCTTAAACATTACAATCCTTCATAGGCGTGAAGATGTCAAAAAGCAAATAATATAATGGACAGAGTACATTATACATATAGTAAACCGTCTTCATAAAAAAGAGGATGTTCTTAATTCAGAGATATCTTTTTTTGGACATGTTACTTCAGTACTTTCGATTGGGTGAACTGATTTTGATAATCCTTTTTTATTTGGAAGCTTGTGTTTATCGGTTGTTATAATTTAAATTTTGTCATGTTCTGACCGTTCGAAGTCAGATTAATATCACTACATAGCATAGAACAAAGTCGCTTTCTCCTTCCCTTTGTATGCTTAAATCTTTAAAACTACGAAACAGATTTTGATGCGGTTTTTTTTAATAGATAGAGTTATTCAAGAGGAAGGTTTTAGTATATAATTTATTAGGTTTTATACAAAGCGGGCGAAGCCGCGGGCGGAAATAGTGATTCATATATAAAAATGAATCACTATTTCAGTTGGTCACGGCATCACGCGTGAATGCATGGACCAATTCCGATAATTCTTATTATAATGGGTTCGTTATTGCGAGGAGAAGGATCTTGAAAATGCAAAAAAAATAACAGCCATGTAAACTTCACGGATTTGACAATTTGCGCGAAGACAGGACAAAGTTAGTTAGTATTAAAAAAAAAATGTGTCACGGGACGCTTGGCTGGCCTTGGCAGATGAAAAAAAACGTACACAATAATACTGCATAAACACTATGTATGTATCGTGGCCATATCGTAGATTTGACCATTTCCATGAAATGAGCAAATCTACGATATTTCATGGAAATGGTCAAATATACGACATATACGCTATATCCTATCCTACTAATATTATAAATGCGAAAGTTTGTGTGGATGGGTGTATGTGTATGTATGTTTGTTACTCTTTCACGCAAATACCGACAACAAAAATAATAACCAATTATGTACAATCAAATTTAGCACACATATAGAGGGTAACTTGGATTAACACATAGAATAGATTTTATCCCGGAAATCCCACGGGAACGGGAACTATGGGGTTATTCTTTGAAGATGCGGGTGAATCGTCCGCCTATAGATGATTCACATCAAAACATTAAAGATCATAAAATACAATTTCAAACATGTGTTTTTCAACGTAATTATTTATAGAGTTCACATGAAATGATTATTGATACAGTTGTCGAGAGTTCATTTAACATTTAATTAACTTTATTTATACAGGGTGTCCCACTATCCGTATACTAAGCGCGAAAGAACTCGTAGTTTTGCATACACTGGTCACGAAAAAAATACTTAAACAACAAAATTACGTCAAAATTTTTTTGCTAAATTTTCCTGAAAATCCATGTTTTCTTCTCTAGCTTCACTCAGCCGACATATACCGCTTCGCTATGTGAGCATTTTGTCTATGAAAACATAATCTTAAACGATAGCTCACGTGCGGGTGGCAAAGTTGGGCGGGTTGCTTGTTATGGGTATACGCATAGAGTTTTAAGAATTCTTCAAAAATGCGTCTGGAATTTTATATAAGTATTTTTTACGTACTCAGCGTATGCAAAACTATAACCTCCTTTGAGCTTAGTATACTAACAGTGGGACACCCTGTATATTAGATGCGCCCCGTGGTTTTACCCGCATTGCTCCTATTGGTCTTAGCGTGATGATATATGTATAGCCAATATCCTTCCTCGATAAATGGACTATCTAACAATGCAATAATTTTTCAAATCAGACCCGTGTTTCCTGAGATTTGTGCGTTCAAGTAAACAAACACACAAACCAGCTTTATAATATTTGAATCAGAGGCGGCTCGCCCTAAGGAGCGCTGGTGCAGTGAACTCCCATAAATAATTATAATAAAATCATACTCCTTAATTTAATTATTAACATTAATTATTACTATTTAAAATCAATCGTAATCTTTAAAACTACTGTTAATACCAATGAATATATCCATCATTCCATCATCCCATACACCTGTATAATACCTACTGTATTATGTAACGCGCGAAGCGGTGCGCTCACGATTGCGCTCCAATGAAAAAAGATTTAGTACATTTCCTAATACGAAATCCAATAGGAGTGAAAGAGAGGGTTTTGCCAGAGCCCTGCGCGTGAAACAAAAGATTTTCTATGGAAAAGTAGCAAAATTCGGTGCGCCGCACCCGCAAACGTTGCCGGTTCGTTTTTACCGCCCGGCAGGACAGCGATTGCGACGTTGCCAGTTGCTACGTCTATAATATAAACAAACACTCGACTCTCGAGTCAACTTCAATGCACGCGCGCGATTCATGCAATTTTCTAATTAAAATTATAAAATACGTGTTGAAATAGCCTGTACTTATCAGTATTACTTGTGAGTGTTAAAATGAACAATAATTATAATGTGGCGTTCATTAAAAAGTGTGATAAAACGTTACAAATTCGGCTTGAATGTAAAGCTAAGGGACCGCCACGGCCTGAACTTGATCTTACGCAAAAATGTACGACAAAAACGAAAACATATACGCGTGTGTTTAAATCTGAACAATATGTAAAAAAAACCGTGGTTGTGTGGTTGTGATGAAAGCAACAACAGATATTTACGAATGTCTTGTCGCTTTAAGTTATAGATATTTTTGCACACCAAAAAGAAAGACGTATGTAGGTATTTCCTTTATAAGTAATTTTTTTGATAAATGTACTGCTTTACACCATGTATTTTCAGTGTTTTATTTCAAGTGAACACCCATAAAATTTTGTCACGAGCCGCCTCTGATTTGAATAGACAGATAAGTGGATTGTTTGTCCGTTTGTTATAAGGGAACGTGTTGTATATTGAACGAATGCATATTTTTACGAATTTAACATACAAATACCCAATAATAATCTATACAAGTAATATTATAAATCTGAAGAGTTTGTTTGTTTGAACGCGCTAATATTGGGAACTACTGGTACGATTTGAACAATTCTTTCTGTGTTAGATAGCCCATTTACCCAGGAAGGCTATAGGCTATATATCATCACGCTAAGACCAACAGGAGCGGAGCACTGCGGGTAAAACCGCGAAGCAGAGCTAGTATATCTATAGTCGGTAAAAAACTTAAAAACACAATCGACCTTGTATATCTCATAAATAATCAAAATATAGTGATCAAAGATTCATATGTCGACATCACATAGCACCAAGGTTGAGGTCGGGTCACTGAATCTTAAAATTGGTCATTAATATTTATTACTATACTGCCTTTATTATGAATAATGTATAAAAATATTAATTTAAAAATTGTCATCGAAGAATACAATCAAAAGATTATTTATAATATTTTAGGGCTGATTTTTCAATCCTTGCGGTTAAAACTTATTCGTGGAATAATGTATAAAACTACCATTTTAAAAACGTATTCTAATTGCCCGTATTTAACAATTTACGTGACATTTTAATATTATCGTGTAATACATTATTGGACGGATAAGTTTTATCCAAGCACTAGCGGTCCGCCCCGGCTTCGCCCGTGGTACATATTTACGTTTTCTCTACATATAAACCATCCTCGTACTTCAAGGAATATAATAAAAAAAGAATTATCGAAATCGGTTCAGCCGTTCCCGAGTTATGCGCTTACCAACACATTTTGCAATTCATTTTTATATATAAGAAGAAGATTATATCCAAGCATTAAAACATAGGACCTAAAATGAATCGCCAAATATGTTGGTAAGCGCATTACTGGGGAACGGGCGCCGAACGGCTGAACCGATTTCGTTAATTCTTTTTTTTATAATATTCCTTGAAGTACAAGGATGGTGCTTATGAAGAGAAAACGTAAACATGTACCACGGGCGAAGCCGGGGCGGACCGCTGCGCTAGTAAAGTATACAATCTAATATATATTACTAGCGGTCCGCCCCGGCTTCGCCCGTGGTACATGTGAAAAATAGATGTTGGCCGATTCTCAGACTTACCCGATATGCACAGAAAATTTCATGAGAATCGGTCCACCCGTTTCGGAGGAGTATGCAGACTAACATTGTGACACGAGAATTTTATATATGTATAAGATTATAAAGGCGAAAGTTTGTAAGGATGTATGGATGTATGGATGTTTGTTACTCTTTCACGTAAAAACTACTGAACCGATTACAATGAAATTAAGCACACATATAGAGGGTAACTTGGATTAACACATAGGATAGTTTTTATCCCGGAAATCCCACGGGAACGGGAACTATGCGGGTTTTCCTTTGCAAACGCGGGCGAAGCCGCGGGCGGAAATCTAGTACTGTATAAATTATAAAACAAAGTCGCTTTCTCTGTCCCTATGTCCGGTCCCGTTGTATGCTTTAAATCTACGCAACGGAATTTGATGAGGTTTATTAGAGAGAGTATAATTCGTATATGTTGTTGATCTACCCACACCCAAAAACAACCTATAAAACAATCTCGTAAACATTACGAACGATAACTAGGTATATTTCTGAACTGTTTATAACTGTCATCTAATTGGGTGCGCCATGTTTGCTACGTCACGTCCGACAGTTAAATTACTGATGATTCATTCATGCTTTCTATTTTTAGTGTTTACAGTTTATTATTAACTAGAGTTGAGGTATGGCAAGGATTTTTGTGTTACTAATTCGATTTTTAACGACGGTCAACCTATCTTAATATGTATATATAAATCTCGTGTCACAATGTTGGTCCTCAATGGACTCCTAAACCACTTAACCGATTATAATAAAATTCGCACACCATGTGCAGTTCGATCCAACTTGAGAGATAGGATAGTTTGAACATGTAGGTACCACGGGCGAAGCTGGGGCGTACCACTAGTTGGATTATGTGGGGATCTGTATTAAATTTCGTTCCCTGTTATATTTCTCCATAATTCACGGGTACCATCAAAATGAAGATAACCGGACCTTTGAGAGGCTTACGTGGGGACACAGGTCTAACACGCAGAGACAATTTAAACAACTTTAATGTGTTGTGTTATAGGTACTATTATCATATGAATTTTATAAGTTAATTCGAGCAATGACTGCTTCTGTTTAAAATAATTAAATCAAAAAACAAAACTAAAAATCACAAAAAATCGCAACTAATATCATCCTGTTTCGGTGCTACAACGGCGTAGACCTGCGTTCGTAGCCGTAGCATTGAAGGTAGAGCCAACAGTGCATCAAACAAGCGAATTCTCATTATAACCCCACTATGTCAAATTCTTTTAGTGTAAACAGGCGTAGATCATTCTTTCGTTGTTCTTAGTGCGTTCGAAAAGATTGCAATGTTCTAATACTGAACAACACTGAATACTAGTTTTCGTTTACACTAAAAGGTCACGAAAGAATGCTCATGTTCTGACTCTAGCTCTATGTTCGCTTGATGTAAATGCACCGTTATGTGTATAAGGTGTGTGTACATATACCTAGATAGTAATAGACTGTAGAGTCTATAAAAAATAATTTAAAAAGCCAACCATGTTAACATTACTCACCATTTCCACTCCTGATTCTCCTTAATGGTCAATGTGAACACGCCTTCGAAAATAAGTAACAATATAGGCGAAGCCAAATACCAATACTCCATATTGTCTTTGAAAACTGTCACTTGCCATATCGCGACGATCCCATGGCACGCGAACACCAGACGGGTGATCACCGCCTTTATTGTGGCCAGAACTTTGCCAACGTTCGCCATTTTGATTAATTATCTGTCATGACCTTTCTTTGG
>CAJQZN010019896.1:0-14042 GCA_907164685.1 Colias eurytheme | reverse complement strand
AAAAAAAAATTCAGTTTATCATTTCATTAGCCGGGAAAAAATTGTCAAATAACTTGTTGAAAACGCAATTTTGCTAGACTGCAGCCTTAACGTTATATCTATCACGTGTATTCAAATTGAGTCAACAAATACAAATATTTTACTTTCAATATTCTAAACATTCTCAAAAGATTTATCCCAACGGTAAAAACCCAATTTGATTCAGAACAGCTCGCCCACTACTGTTAAAACTGACCCTAAAGTCCATTATAAATCACCAATCCAATATAAATAGGCTTGGAAAAGAGAAATAGCAGTCATTTGCACCTCGGTATACCTATGTAAATCACGCTGCCAACCTTTTTCATTTTTCCCACAATAATCCGGCATGAAATTGAAGGTGTATCCTTTAGGGCATATTAGGTACCCGTTCGGCCGAAAACATCATTATTGAAACCAGATGGAGTTGTTCTGAGGTTCTTATCAAATAAATTTGAATGGTTATATTTTTTGTCGTCAAATCTAAAGAGATGAGTTCTGTCTAGAGATAATTGCTTTCGGATTTGAAATGCGGAATTAGGGGGTCTGTTGTTATTTTGTTCGGGTTTTTTTGCTGTGTCTATTATTGCGAATTGTGAAGAATTTGCATTGTAGCTTATTTTTCCCGTAGTTATTAGATACTTCGTACTTGGCCACCTGAATATGCCAATACTTTATATTAGAGTTTATACTGTCAGCTTTTAAGCGATTAGGCCGCCAAACTGTACATTTATTTTAAGTTACCTATCGTTTCTGTAAATGTTGTTTTTGTGTGCATTGTACAATAAAGTGTTTTCTATTCTATTCTATTCTATAAGTTTTTTCAATAAATTTTGCATCTATGTTTACTCTGTACGTCGTTATGGTATTTCTGGTGTGACTGTAACTTAAACGGGTATTTGAATATTTTATCTAAATCAATAGTTACTTTTTTATTTTTTAGTTTATTGTATAAATAAACTGAGTGACCAACCAACGTTTGGTCCTTCAGTTTGTGATGACTAAATTAAAAATAACCAGCGTATCTTTAAAATTGTGGGTTGTACGAAACATTAGCATTCTCATAGTCATGGTGAGTAACTTGGATAATATTCCCGCTAGATTGCGATATGTTTGCAACTTTCCTGTATGTTAGTTCCGCTTCTGATTACGATAATGCCGCGAATTTCAAATGGCACTTTTATTTTTGGCTTTAAAACAGGTTTGGAGTGGTAACGTTCAATTGTGTAGGAGATTATGGTTGTGGTTAAAAATAGTAATTTTTCAACAAGAACAAATGCGACATTTGCACCAGAAATAAACAATATTGTGTATATTGTAGTTACTCCATAGTTTAAATATTAAAGATTATTAGAAATTTTATTTCTGTTACGAAGCAAGAAATCTCCGATTTAGATACTCAAACTTTTTTTAATGAAACGATAATGTTTGTAATTGCCTTATCCATTTTTACATTATTGTCGGCGGGAAAAGCCGTGAGTAGCAGCCAGTTATCAACAAAGCATTCAACATTGATAACATGTTTTTTAAGTTGGTTAGAAACACCTGCGTTGGAGGTATATCGCACGGCACGCTTCGCCGCACACCCTCGTTGCGCCGGCGCAATCATAACTCACTGTCTATTTTTCTGCCTGCAATATGGTATACCGGTGCAGTTTTTACTTTTAAACTTTGTAGTTTGTTCCCCTATCATTGTAAAAAATGAATAGTTTAATTTGCGTATTGCTCTATTTTGTATAAAATAAATGAAATGTTAGGTTTCGGTTCATGAATTATTTTTAAATGATCATCATTAACGATTTGGTTTCATGTAGATTGTGTCTTAAGCTATAGGACAGTAGTATTTATAAAATAATTTGGAAAATCCAAAAGTGCACGCCTCATAATTTTTTTTTAATAAATATTTATTAATTATTATTTTTGTTTATTTAATAACAATTAAACCACATCGAATCAGACCCTGAAAAATGAAAGGGTTCTATTCCTGAGCATACTCAAGCGTAAGAGAAAAAAAAAGACTCGATTAGTAAAGTATTTCGGTCGCTATCGTGTTAACAAGAAAAAGGATCCGCACATACAGACACACGGACGTCCAAGACAGAACTTTTTTAAACTGTTTTTTAACTAGTCTAAATAACAAAAATGACATCAAAAATATCATGAACGTTAAAAATAGTGTTTTTTCTTAATATGTGTGTGTATGTATTATCTTACAAGTGCAATGTATGATACATAAAGACATTTTAAGTTTGAAAAATCAGATGTTTTGCGCGAAGTGACAGTAGTACCCACCTCAACGCTTCGCTTATGAGGCGTGCAATAAAAGGCACTACGGGATTCACAAACCAGACTTTAAGAAGAACCCAAAAAACCTAACCACATCCTCTAACAGGATCAGTATCAGCATATTTTTTCATCATTCACATTCATCGTATTTCGTAAAATATGCGCAGGAGTCGGAAGCCCACATCCTCAGAGCTTCCTCAAGTGAGATAACTTCATTACCAACTTTTTATAAAACATACAGTAACCACGGATGTTTACCCCTTGGTAGAAGTTTGTTATGGCAACCTTATAAGTATTTATCGTTCTATACTTTATTGTAATACAACAAAATACATACAAAGAAACAATAGTGATATAGCACATGTGCAGCCTTATCGCTGTGCAGTTATCTCTACCAGGCAATCAGAGAAAGGTAAATCTATGCACCTATAGTGTTGCCTAAAACCAAAATATGTGGATCGTCCGGCTTAAGATATACCTGGATAAAAATATCTCGATCTGTCTCAGAGAACCTATCTACTTATAACCTACTTAACAATATAGAATATTAATGAGTGAAACAGATGTGAAATGCATCTGCCCCACACCCCATAAGGGGACTTTAGTTTTAATTATACAGGTTCATTTTTGGTTCCATCAGGTGAAGGTACCGTACTGTTACTAACATTAAAAATTAGATTATATACTGTTATAACGTAATTATATAATTAGTAGAAACCGTAAATATATTTTATATTCTGTATTCAACCTTATTCTTACACCACAAGCTTATTAGCAATGCAAAGATCGAGACGCTTCATAATTTCAAGCCATGTGTGACAAGGACGGCGCATATATTAATATGTGTAAGAGCGAGATCGCTATATGACATGTGTTTCAAAATCGCGAGCGGAACGAAGACGCGTGCGCAGTCGTTCCACTTAGCTGGCAAACCGTTGATAATAAGAAAAATAGAAGGGTGCCATATTGTTTTAAGGCTGTGCACTCACTGTGCGATAAGAATTTTTAAATTTATAATTGAGGAAGTAATTGTGGATGAGTTGAAAGTTTTTATAGGAATTTATAAGTGTTTTATAGGGGTCATCGTAGAACAGTTTTTTATTAGTATAAATATAAGTGAGCAAATTAGTGACACGCGTCATATTTTGCATTTTTTATGGTCTGTAAATTGTTTAATACTCCAAACAATTAAAATACAAAATTTTAATAAAAAATATAATGCATATATTTTTGTATTTTATTAAATAGTTATGTATATTTAGAATCGAATTAAAAAATTTGTTATCTGAGTAGTAAAATTTATTAAGTATCTAAATATAATATTTAATGTTTAGACTTAATAATTATACCATTATTTGTTTTATCTATTTGTAAGAACGTTTGCTTTACACGAGAACTTCATAAATACACATAATATAACAAACAAAAACGGGCCAAACAAAGCGCATCGTTCAAAAGAAATTGCATCGCGATAGACTATACAACGTGTGTTAAAAAACCGCGCGTGCTCAGAGACCACGCTTCCTGTTCGTTATGGCACCTTTGTGTTGCTCCCAGCCGTGAAAGCCTTGTCACGTGCTAAGACGATCTAAAGTTTTATATTACACGGATGACGTTTGTACATGTTTGTGGTGTCTTTTTTAATCTGTGCGTTGTAATCTGTTGTGGATTTGGACTGCGCTTTTAAGATCGTCTGTGACTTTTGTGTGAACGTTTCGTTCACATGTTTTATATGGTTTTAAGATTGTATATTTTCATATTAATGTACTGCAATCTGCACGAATTACATAGATAAATAGGGATGATTTTAGTGAACTTTAAAAATCATAATGTTTATTGTATATAATATGTATAGTTACATCCATTAACAAATTTTATAGGTATCCAAGTATATTTTTATATTTTTCTACGTTCAAACTTCTAATTCTTCAAATGTTTTGCAACAATTACACGCATAATTTCTTTTTTCAACTAAACTTGAAGTATATTGAAAACTTTTGGTTTGAGTCGACTTAATAATTCAAAAATATTGTCTCAAAAGTAGCGACTTATTAACACGAGACAGTCATTTTCAGGATCGCTCGCCTTCGCAAGAAGTTCGCTTATTCTTTAGAAAAATTACAAAAGAATTTCTCAGTTGGAAAATACAAAGGGTTTTAAGAAATGCATGGAAATGTGGAATATAAATTACTTTTGCGAAAAAATATTTGCTGATCTTTTTTGCGACGATGCCACGTTTGAAATCTTTTGCGTCAGCTACAAATAGAATTAAGTTTTGTTTTTTATCTAACGCTCAGAATGTGAAAATTTATGGATAATTTATTACATGTATACGGGCTTTTATATTTTTCATTATTGTATTTTATCCATGTTATACCGCCAATATAGTAAATATAAAATTGTTAAAATGTTTTAAATATGTCAGATCCCAGAAATGAAGACATTATACATATAATATAACTAGCGACCCGCCCCGGCTTCGCACGGGTGCAATGCTGATACTACACTACAGAAAAATTGTGAACGTTGTATTATAGGTATAAAAATATAGCGGCCCGCTCCGGCATCGCACGGGTATAAAATACATAGCCGGGCGGCCGCAAACGCTACGTCCCGCAATTTTTAAATCTGTAATATCTTCGAAAATATTCACTTAAATCATACGGTGTAAAGGGCCATATAGATCTATATTAAATGAACAATGTATCCATGGTATTTAATTGGTTAAGGATTAATGCTGTATTGGTTAAAATCGCTTCGAAAATTAGCCATTATTTGTCGTAAAAAGTAAATGACAAAAAAAAGTTATTGTGGGTTATCCATAAGAGATAGACATATGCCATCGCGGACTTTTCTGTAGACCTTTTCAATGTGTATAATACCTAGTACATTATTTTGATAAAACTCGTAGGGTTCAGCCTGCGTTTGCAATGTAAGCGGAATAAATGTAATTTTTTACGACATCACATTAGAAACCTCAAAAATAACAGTACTTCTCCACTACTTAATGGATCTTATTATACATATAAACCTTCCTCTTGAATCACTCTATCTATTAAAAAAAACCGCATCAAAATCCGTTGCGTAGTTTCAAAGATTTAAGCGTACAAAGGGACATAGGGACATAGGGACATAGGGACAGGGAAAGCGACTTTGTTTTATACTATGTAGTGATAGTGATGACCCAATCAATAAAACACCAATACCACAAGGAATAATTACATAACCAACCAGTAATTATATCATTTTTTCAGCCGTGGCCTTGTTTTAATTACATTTAAGTATTGTTTTCATTATTTAAACACGGAAGTTAGTAATAACGTAATTCAACCATACAGAAACTATTAAAATCATATGCGGATACCTACCAAAAATAAGTACAAGAATTGTATAAGAATGCATTTGTAGACATAGTTAAGAAATTAGCATATTTTTTTTCGATAACTGCTAATTATAATTTCGACAAATATTTCTACAAATAGATTTAAACGTCGAATTTCAAATATGAAATTTCAAAATCTATACATATAATAAATCTGTAGAAGGGTCATTTCTGTACATTGAAAATATTGAAAAAATAAATAGCAGGGGGTGTTACTGGATCGATACCAAACCCAAATATGTGATTAAAAAAATTTTTGTCTGTCTGTCTGTCTGTCTGTCTGTCTGTATGTGAAGACATCACGTGAAAACTACCGGTTCGATTTCGATGAAACTTGGTATAATTATACCTTATTATCCTGGGCATAAAATAGAATACTTTTTATCCTGGAAAAATACGTAGAAAAAAAATTAATCATAATTTTTCAGTTTTATCCATAGACGTTGTTCTGTAGAACCGCGAACACGTTGCGTATTATTATAGGCCTAGCCGTATTTGGGTCCAATAGATATTTATAAGATGTCATTGTCAGAGTTACTCAAAATGGAGAAATAAACCATCCACGCGAAGACCGATATCCGCGCGGACGGAGTCGCGGGCGGAAGCTAGTTCCTAATAAACCTCTTGATCTTGGTATAGAGATGATTAAAAATATGAATAATTTGCGATGCACATAGTTCGAATGCAATTATGACATAAGTATTCAATAATCTTTCTCAGTACTTAAAAGGTCCTTCTAGGAAACGAGAAAACACATAGAAACATAATCAAATAAGACATGATATTATATACATATATATACATATATATATATAGATGGTATGAGTCAAAATTAAACATTAGTACCAAATACAAAGCATAGAAACGTCTAGAAAATGAAATATTGTTCGTAATGAATGCAACAGCGAGTGCAGTCAGGCGTCACATCTTTGATGAGGCGGCTGCAGACAAAATGCTATTAGGGTTCTGGCAAACCAAGGGCATAATTGTTTTGGATTTTATTGAAGCTAGAATAATATACATATTATTACTTTAGATTGGTTTTTATGGTATAGGTATGGTGTACGCCGACTATAGAAGTCTTTTAAAAAGAAAGATTATCTCATGATTTTTTATTTTATCTTTTATTTATTTATTGGTTTACCAACGTTTGTTTACATTTTACTCAATACAAAAATTTTAAAAAACAAAAATAAACTTGATAAAATGTTAAATGTAACAAACACTTACAGGCAAATACAGCATGCAAAAATGTTAAAGTTAATGATATTTGTAATAATAGCCGAAAATTCCTATGCATTTAAATTTCATCGATAAAAGTACATGTTTAAAATTCATAAGTTCTTCGTTGGACGTCAGCCTTATTTTAACATTAGTTTTAGTTTGAACATTAAAATTCAATTTAACTTTTGTTATAACACCAAGTTTTACGACTAAATTATAAAATCTAATCTTGACGTCTTGCAGTTCATCGACTTATAAATAACTTTTCATTAGGAATTTCTAAGTCTTGACTAATTCTATTATTTCAAACTAAAGCTCTGTGTCTTCTAAAGTAGAGATAATGTAATTTAATAATAGATTTTTGTTTGCGATTTTAATCATAATTAATTAATTTTAATTTATGACACCAGATAATTATTCAAATACTTACGTATACGAAATTTTTTTTTTAATCCTTAAAGCGGGCAAACGAGCAGGCGGGTCACCTGATGGAAAGTGATGCCCGCCGCCTTTAAGCATTCGCGATGTTAGGGTCACCGCGATTGTGTTGCCGAACTTTTACACTTTTGCAATTTCCTTAAAGAAATTGATAATAACATAAAATTTTATGATCGAAATCTTGTGAATCAAAAATTCAGAACAAATTTTAAATGAAGTCACGATTGTGATTAACTCGTGCTATGTGCATTATACAAGAAACTTCATTTTATTCGTTTCGTTTTTATCTGTTTTAAATTTGGATGCCAATTTTATAAAATACCTACGACTAAAGAATGAAATAATCAATTGAAGGCAGACGCTGGGTTATTACAAAAATTGATATTCTGTTTCATTGATAGATTTTAAGTGCAATATAATCGGCTTGCCTCATATTATTTAGCAGAATCGAATGCAGGATTTACAGGTACATACGCGCTGAAGATTTTCTCCAAAGGGTTATTTTCATCGTCATTAATTAATAAAATTTTCCTAAAATTGTATAAACAATAACTTGACTTACTTGACTTGTTTCCACCGTCGGTTTTTTAGGAATGCGGGTAGTAATTTAGTAGCGAACCGTACGGTGACAAAGATTTATCATTTATATAGAATTTCTCACAGCCGAGTTACTAAGAGACGCGCCTGGAATCTGGTATTCAATTATTCCCTTCTCTTCGTTACCGCGAGATTTTGGTTAAACAAATTTTCTAATAAATCAACGATGAAATTTGTCAGTGTGTTTTTTATTTGGCATACGCAAGTGGTTTTATTATAGGTGAATGTAGTGATAACTGATAACCTCAATATTGATGCTCTTATTGTACAAAACATTTTCGTATCCCAAAATTAAGTATCGACAGAAAGCTGTTATTAAATAAATACACAGTAATAATGCAAAAAAGGAATAATGCATGACTGAGAATTATGAATGAGATATTATTACAATTTTATTCCATACATAATCATATTATTATGTAAAGCTGAAAAAACATCGCCAATACTACCGAATTACAGGCAAGCTAAAATATGAAGAATCATTGCAGAAACAGAAAGTAAATACCACAGTAAATACCTAATTTTCAAGAATTCTTAAAATAGAAGAACAGTAAGTAATTCGATTCGACATTCGATTCAAATAAAGTCTATAAATAGGTTTAAATTAACCACAACACAGGTTTATTACACTTGATGAAACTAAAATCGATAATCGATAATGATATCGATTCTCAGGTCGATGCACTCGATAGTCTGTTAATCGAGTGAGTGCTAACAAACACATCGATTTACGCGACTGACGCTGTCATTGTCGTGGTCCCACATTTAGATGTCAAAATGTCATTTGATACTAACCTTTACACTATACGATAATATGATGTAAGCTTTAATATTATACAAAATGAAAGGATTTGTTGTCCCGTATGTTATATTTTTTTGGTAATGGATAAATTAACACACAAATAAGGCCATGCCCTCATACTTATCAAAAGTCAAAAGTTATTAGTCAGTCAGTAACGTGGAGATTAAGTAGCAGAGCTATAAATATACCTATTACCTAAGAAACAAGCCAGTTGAAACTGGCTATAGTCATAAGGCTTCATAAGGTTTATAGGAATTTATTTAGAAAAACAGTAAATGCGGAAGCTTTTGCACCTACTCCTATCTATCATAGAAACTTGCCTATGTGGTGACACCCTATCTCTTTTGTGGTTGGCAATACGTCGACAGGTAAATGTGTGTTTGAGTGAATATTTTATTTATTAAGATGTATACTTAATTTTATATTTTTAAATATAGTTTTATGATTAGAATAAAATAAGTCTTTCGTATTAAATTTCAGATACTAAAGGAGTAATGATAATAATTATAATAATACCAAAAATAACAATCAATGTTTTCAAATTCCCTTTGAAACAAAATGCTAATTCATACAAAGTATATTATTCATATAAATAGTAAAACGGAATATTTAAAGAACGGATACGACAATATTATCGTAAGGTATGAAGGGTATGAATTTAAAACAGTATCTGAGCAAAACAGTTGCTCTTTTGAATACTAAATTAATCTTCTATCCTCTTCACTTATTATTTTATAGGAACTACTATCTTGCAATAAGGCATTTCGTTTTTGAATTTTAATGTGTTTTATGGACTATGTTTATTTCCTCAGTTTAATGTGGTTTCAAAATTATTATCTGTGTCTAATGCTTCGTGTTTCTTTATAATAAATAAAACATTATGCATTATATTTCTTAAAAATATTTGGTACAGTACAGTTTTCAGTTTTCAGGTGTAGTTATGTATACCTAATACCTATATTCTAATATTATATCTTTAAAAATGTACTATGAAAATTAAACAGAAATAATTATGTATTTATAATTAACATATAACTGCAAAAGGTGATTTTATAGAACCTGAAGGTCACTAGGTTCGATTTCGGAAACAATATTTACGTACAAAAATCATGAATCAAAGTTTGTAGTGATGTTCTTTCTCATTCTGTCTTATATTAAACAGTGTGAGAATGACAGAGAAAACAGGTGTTTGGACGTCTGAAAGACGTTACGAACATTTTACACGGGCGAATTGATATCCGTTAAAAATCTTTATTTTCTGAATGTAGGTATAAATAGGAAAAATGTAATAAAAGAAAACATATAATAATTACGTATTTTTATATATTATAATACGTTTATCTTTAAGTTTTTTGTAATGTAAGTCAATCGCAAAAATTAGATAGGTATAAGTAGACTGAAAAAAAAAAATACTTTCTTTACTTACATTGCAATATTATGGTTAACTTTAATAACCACCACATTGTCAAAATCCTTTTAGTCACTTTCACAGATAACAAAAGTACTCACAAATTCACAAAACCATAATAATAATTACCGTTACAAAATTTCATACTTCGAACGATAACTGAACTTTTAAAAAAAATATATAAAGTGACAATAACACAAAAAAGTCGTTATAAGTGTTCCCAACGTGTGTGGGGTTCGAACCCGGTTCAGTAACTAACCGCTGGAGCAACTGACGTCCGGTGGTAAGCGAAGCATATCGGAAGTATGTTGTAATTCCTTAAAATTATTCACTCGTTAGTTATCTGTGGTATTTTATATCTATGGCACATGATAGTCTATGGCCGGTGCGAGTTTTGGCGCGATTTTTACGGTTGTCAGTGTCAAATGAAAATTTTTGGCGCGTTTTTTCTTCTGACAACTTGTCTTATATTCACGACTTTTGTGCTAACTTAAATATATATGTTATAGTCAAACTAGCCGAATGCCCACTCATAGGTTGGACTGGTCAAACCTCAGATCTGGCATAATGACTTTGTAAAGCCCAAATAAATCTAATATTTCGGCCTTTTACTAGTTATTATTCTATGCTTTTACTAAACAATTTTCGTCAGTCGTTGTCTAGTTGAGGCGTCTTATGCGCGTGCGATGCCTATGCTGCGTTCGCCTACGCCCGAGACTGCTGCTGACTTCAGTCAAAGGGTGAAATTTAAATGTATTTAGAAGATTGCTCGATGGCATTTGCCAAACTTAAGATAAACCAGTCCTTCCGCGAAGAGATAATGTTTCGGGATTTGACTATAAATAGTTATAAAACGAGAGTGAATAATACCTTGTTTGTTTGCAAACCGGTACTTTTGACATTTCGTTGACATACCACCTTACCACGCTAAACCAAAGTCCCAACAGTGCGTAATGTTGTCCAGTCTAATTGTACAGCTTTATGTTAATATACTAATTATTGTAACATCTGATCATATCAGGCCAATTACCTACTGATGCTGACACATTAAGTACCATACTGATATGCATTGTACAGTCAGAAGCATAAATATATTACCATTTGCAGATTAGCAAAAATATCTGTCATAAGAACGGGTTCAATAATATCTGTCTGCCCGTATACAGCAAAAATATCTGACATTAGTAGGCAGCATAATAAAGTGGCATCAAAATTATATGACGAAAATGTAGAGCAAATAATTGTGACAACCTCTCGAAGCATAAATATGTGACGTCACCTAGGAGGCAATAATATCTGACACAATTTTATATTTTTGTATTGTAAAATATAATTGATTCCTCACAAAAAGCATAAATATGTGACACTAGCTTTCCGCCCGCGGCTTCGCCTGCGTTTTCACAGAAATACCGCATAGTTCCCGTTCTCGTGGGAATTTTGGGATAAAACCTATCCTATGTGTTAACCCAAGTTACCCCTTATATGTCTGCTAAATTTCATTGTAATCGGTTCAGTAGTATTTGCGTGAAAGAGTAACAAACACACACATACAATCTTCACAAACTTTCGCATTTATAATACTAGATTAGTAGGATAGGAAGTAGGATTATAGTAGGACTAGTAGGATAAGATAGGATAGGATTTTAAAAAGGCCAAACGTTTTTTTATAGAATTACAGCCGTACAAATAAAAACTTGCTTATTCAAACCTTATGCAATGCATAGATATGATAAGAATAAATAAAGAATAAGGATGTCATAATTTCTTACAAATAAATTTGGAATAACGTCGATGTAACTATGCTCACGCTATGCAATAGGCGCGGAGCGGCAACGTAGCAATTCATTCACAAAATTATGAAAAACATTGAAATTGTCTACGGTTAAACCTTGGTGCTGTCATTTTGACGGCTGACGCTCGTTTGACTTCGTCGAATTTATTGTGAAGTTTCATCATACGATGTTCTGTTTATTTATTTTTTAAATATTTATTTGAAATAATTTAAATATATCATTAAATATGCAAGCAAATGAAAGAGAACCCTATCCAATATCCGGAGAACAGAAGATAAACCCACCTTGAGATAGAGAGTTGCCAAATAACTGGTACTCAAAACATACAACTCCAAGCTTAGAAGATTTATATTTTCAACGAAAGTTTATATTATTGTGATAAGTTTAGAAATAAGTGTTTTATGTATGTATGGTTTGGCGCATGTCGTTAATAAATAAATCATTATAAATATCAAAAGGGTTTTTCATAATTTCGTATATTTTGACATTTCATACAAAATTTTCCATTTCAATAGGTACGATATGAAATTATTAATTTGCTCAACTTTTTCTACTTCTCGTATTACTCTCATTGCTATTATCTCAAATTTAGATTGAAAATAGGTTCTAAAACTTGTAAAACACAGCACAATGTACTAAAAAATACGTTATAACTCAGTTATGTCAGACTTATACTAGGGTGGTAGCCGGAATAAGGACGAAATAGCATTAGTATGAATACTTATTACGAAGTTATGCTAGGTTTGATTTATTACGTGTTTATTTGTATGGTTTTTCCTTATTCTTAGTTTATTCTTTTCATAAAATGTTATAACTCGTTTATTTGTACGGCTGTTAGTGTTTTGTATTTTGCTGGGGTAAGAATATGAACAAAAGACACATTATATTTTGTAAATACTTTTTATTTAAATGAAATTACGATAATATGATAACTTGCCATAATTTTCGATACTCAATAAAATAATAGCAATATTATAGGTAAATGAAAATGAATAACGGAGCAATCGTGTCAAACGCCGCTAACGTCAAATATGTATAACAAAACAATTTCTAAATAATACACGAAGGTTGCACTGAACCTTCAAATAAAATAGATCTACCCAAGTGGGTATTCATATAAGTATATGAATACTTTAATTTTGTCATGATATGATATCCTTCTAATATTATAAATGCGAAAGTTCATATCATGTAAGGATGTTTGGTACTCTTTCACACAAATAAAAGACAAAACAATGGAATTCGGCACACACATAGAAGGTAACTTGGATTAGCGCTTATGAGAGCTTTTATCCTGGAAATCCCACAGGAACGGAAACTATGCGTGTTTTTCTTTGAAAACGCGGGCAAAGCCGTGGGTGTTAAGCTAGTAGGATATAATATCTAGACATACAATATGTAGTATACAACGACGGCACATATTAATTAATATGGTAATCATGTTTTAAAACAACGTAGTTAAAATAACATTTATTTATTTTATATTAATTCAATATTAAATTGAAAATAAAATTGTGTCAGATATTATTGCTTCCTAGTTGATGTCACATATTTATGCTTTTTGTGTGGAATCAACGCAAAATACAGAAATATAAAATTGTGTCAGATATTATTGCCACCTAGTTGGTGTCACATATTTATGCTTTGTGTGAGGAATCGAAGCAAAATACAGAAATATGAAATTGTGTCAGATATTATTGCTTCCTAGTTGATATCACATATTTATGCTTTTTGTGAGGAATCGATGCAAAATGCAGAAATATGAAATTGTGTCAGATATTATTGCCACCAAGTTGGTGACACATATTTATGCTTAGTGTGAGGAATCGATGCAAAATAAAGAAATATGAAATTGTGTCAGATATTATTGCCACCTAGTTGGTGTCACATATTTATGCTTTGTGTGAGGAATCGATACAAAATACAGAAATATGAAATTGTGTCAGATATTATTGCTTCCTAGTTGATGTCACATATTTATGCTTTTTGTGAGGAATCGATGCAAAATACAGAAATATGAAATCGTGTCAGATATTATTGCCACCTAGTTGATGTCACATATTTATGCCGTGAACGGGAACTATGCGGTATTTC
>CAJQZN010019893.1:0-65212 GCA_907164685.1 Colias eurytheme | reverse complement strand
GTTTTAGTGCTATTTTCTGCTTATGGATTTCTGAATAGTTACGATGCACGATATATTTTTAATTTTTATTCAAAATTAAGATCTTTTGGTTGTCCTTCATTGTTCACATATCTTTTTGTTGCTTTGATCAGCTCTCTGCCGCAGGAATTAATCTGCTGAATATCATGCAGAGTTAAATTTTCTAAGTATTCAAGTAAGTGGTTAACCTTTGGAAATACTGATATGGTCTAGGAAATTATAACACTAACAGAAAGTGACAATACCTATTCAGGAGTGACATAGGCTACCTATTTTTTCTATCCCGGTTCAACTCGCGAGAAGCCGGCGGCTACTTTTAGGTACCTATAATAATAAAAAAAATGTTGTGTGGTTTTATGAAACCACGGTAAAAGTGAAACTGTTTGAACGGTTCCGAACACTGCTTTGTGTAGCGCATGTCGCGTGCCGAGTAGGTATACCTACTCGGCAGCCACGATACGTACGCGACATGCGCTACACAGACCAAAAAGTTTGAGACGATGTAATAAAAGTTTCACTTTAATAAAGGAATTATGTATATAAGAGAGTAATTTTCAATTTTACGTATGTGTATGTGTGTACCTGAGCGACATATTCATTTTGTGATTAAGCTCATTCAATAAGGATTTGAAAAAAAAAAAATTTCAATTTTGAAATGTTACCTATACCTATGTTCATAATATAGTCACACAACTTGCCAAACAATTAGGTGGCATAGGTACAAATTTTATATTTTCTCAACCAATTCAAATTAAAAAATTATCATTTCTTATAAATAATTCAAATTCAAAATCTCTTTCTGTTAATTGTTAGATACTAATAAATAATAATGTATAATATAAGTTAATTTCGATGAGTAGGTATTGATACCTTATTTATGTGATTATAATTATTATCTATTGCCATTACAGTTTACAGTTACATATTATATAACTAGCTTTCCGCCCGCGGCTTCGCCCGCTTTGTCTCTAATATAATAAATTATATACTAAATCCTTCCTCTTGAATCACTCTATCTATTAAAAAAAACCGCATCAAAATCCGTTGCGTAGTTTTAAAGATTTAAGCATACATATTATATGATATAGGGACATAGGGACAGAGAAAGCGACTTTGTTTTATAATATGTAGTGATTATATAAATAGATACCTAACTGCTGCGTGCAATTTAATACAATTTTCACTTATATTGTATTATTTATAATAAGTAATCTATTGTTTGACCTGATATTCGTGGATAGAAACCATTGAATATAGATTATTATAAGTTTTACAGTTTATTGCACGCCTCATAACTCATAAGCGAAGCGTTGAGGTGGGTATACCTACTACTGTCACTTCGCGCAAAACATCTGATTTTTCAAACTTAAAATGTCTTTATGTAGGTATCATACATTGCACTTGTAAGATAATACATACACACACATATTAAGAAAAAACACTATTTTTAACGTTCATGATATTTTTGATGCCATTTTTGTTATTTAAACTAGTTAAAAAACAGTTTAAAAAAGTTCTGTCTTGGACGTCCGTGTGTCTGTATGTGCGGATCCTTTTTCTTGTTAACACGATAGCGACCGAAATACTTTACCAATCGAGTCTTTTTTTTTCTCTTACGCTTGAGTATGCTCAGGAATAGAACCCTTTCATTTTTCAGGGTCTGATTCGATGTGGTTTAATTGTTATTAAATAAACAAAAATAATAATTAATAAATATTTATTAAAAAAAAATTATGAGGCGTGCACTTTTGGATTTTCCAAATTATTTCATGTTTACAGTTTATCGGTAGCTACACTGATTGTAAGGTCTTTATACAAAATAGGTATGAAAATTTCACTTGTTTGTTATTGCGTTACAAATTCTACGGATTCTATGGACAAAATGTTTTTAAATTAACTGAATAAGTAAGAGGAAATCATCAAAAGCGTTCTATTCAAACTGGGACCAAACAAATGCTAATTTTTTAACTACTCGACATTTTTCGGTCCTGGCAGAAACAAAAAGAGGGAAACAGACGGTGGTAAATAAATGGTTAATGGACACATTTCTTTAATAAATTATTTAGAATATTATGTCTCTGTTTTATGTATTTTACGCTTTAAAAAAAATTAATAAATATAACATTTAATAAGTACTTTCTTATGCCTACACTATCTACCATCGTGTTTTCGATCGATCGTTATTTTTCGTAAGCTTACCATTGTTAAATTTAGCTTTGTTAAATTGTTTGAATTTTAACTTCGTTTTAAGTTTTAACAGTTAAACCGAAAATTCAAAAAATATAAAATGTAACATATTTTAGAAAACCACAGGTATCATATTTCATTATTAATATAAAATAATATTGCACACACGTTATCATCAAATAAAGATTAAAATACGCGTACCTTCTAATATAACCTCGAGTGTACAAATTCCCTCACAAAGTGAAAAACACAAAAAGGAAATTCGGGGGAAAAAGGACCGCATCCTTGTTTATTGTTTTAAATACAGACATATTTTATTTACTAAGTGGCTGTTTTAAATAAAAACGCTGTTAGCTAACGTTAAAAAGTAAAAATGCGTACTTTGGAAGATTTATTCTGCACTTTTATCTTTGTAGCGTTTTGTCTTGATGCTAATGTTTTATTTTAATGTGTATTAAAATGATAAATTGAAGGTAAATGTGCTAATATGTGTGTAGTGAATAAAGGTTGTTAGGATGTTAATTATCCTTTGAATTTATATTTTTTTTACCCAATTAGTTTGTTCATCATCAAATCCAATCCAGTCCTATTTCTTTCACCTGATGTCTTATGTACCTAGATATGTTTCGTAAAATATAATATGAAAAATTAAAAAGCAAACCATAAGCTTTATCTTTGCTTAGGCAAAGTCATTCTTTGGTCGTGTTTCTTCCGGAAGAATTCTAACAAATACCCGCGGCCCCATCATTAAAGCGGCTCGACGGAACACAGTGGGGTTTTAGTCGGTAAGAATCCGACATAACCCACGGCTCCTTCCCCGGGGGCCGTGGGTATCTTTGGAAGATTTCCCCGTTATATAAAAAAAAGGTATTGTAAATCCGAATTTTTACATATGACCACTCGTTATGTAAAAATGCAGATTATGATAATTGATAACGTTATGGTATGATTTTTGTAGCTTGTATAAAAACTGCGGAGCCGATTACAAATGGAATTAGATTACAACATTTGAATCTTTCTTTATTCTATGGATTTTAAATAAGATTAGATGTATTTGGACGCAGATATCACAGTATTACAAGATATTGTAATACTGTGCAGATATGCTGAAGTATTTAAAGAAATGCTTTCAAACTGATCTAAGCAGAATTATAGAGATTTCTTTCCTCATCTTATTAATGTATAGATGTATACAATATAGTGTTAATGACAGCTAGTTAGGCCCTCTTTATATTATTTCTTATACTTTTTGTACACAGAAGAGAAAATACCAGTATTGCAATGGCGTCAGGCTGTCGTGATCAGCCGATAATCGCGCCTCTGTGCAAACAGACGCCTGCGATGTGAAAGATTGCCTTTATCGATTTATACAGGGTGCTACGAATATAGGTACAATATGAGAAATAATATTATGGGAAATAATTTAATTACGGAGCTGACAGTGTATCTAATTAGAGTCAAATAAAATAGTGCTGGGCGAGATTTTTCACACGCACAATATTTATAATGTAGGTACCTACTACATATAATATATGTATAATAAGCATGGACTAATAAATATTAGTCTATGATAATAAGCTAGCAATTCATGTATTATTTCAATTCAGGTAATGAAACGCGTGGTATGGTAAATTTTTAGTAGGTTATAGGTATGGTTTTGACACATGTGATCTTATTTCAAGATACGAATTTACTTAAACCGGGTCTAAAACGTGCTGTAGCCATGGTCTAAGACCCAAGTTAAAGTCTTATTACAAAAAGTTGTGTGGAAGAGATCGCTGTATTAGCGATAAGATCGCCTGTTGTGCTCTTTTGTTGACAGATTCTTATTTGTGCTTTTAATTGTAAATTTTGAATTTGATTTTGGAAATACAAGCATCCTGTATAACTAAATGACCGTGGGAGCCGGTAGCAGCGTGTGCTATCAAACGCCGCGGGCAAACGCCACAACCTGTCATTACTCTTAGATCCCGGCTTCATGTGAAACATCTTCACTCGTTAGCTTAACTATCTGTAACTCTAGATCAATTCCAACCTTAACCGTTTAGCTTTAGTGGTGATTTTCAATTAACTTGAACATTGGCCTTTTTGTCCGGAAGGTAGTTTATGGCAGGGTTTATTTCCCAGGCCTAATTAGCGGCTTTTTTGGTCGTAACATTCATTCAGTAATTCCTATAGATTGAGAACAACGATTCGCAAATTCAATTGAGCTTATCCAACTTAAGGGGCCAGCTACTTTTTGCTATACAGCACTTAATGAATTAACTTACAGCACTTTATGAAAAAGACAGCAAAGAAAGAGACGACTGACGATGGAAGGTGAAATCTGTCTTTTTTTAATTTAGACTGTATTTTTGAAGTCAGTTGAAAGTGCAGTCAATTTTTCTCTAGAGTTTTCCACACGCAAGAATCAAGATATAATAATTATATTATAATTTAAGAATTTAATTCATAAGATAAATGCAACTATATCTGGATGCTATTAAAATGGATATATCTCTGTTTTTTTATATTTATTTAAGAATGAATGGAATGAGATAATTCCATTATTGGACAAAAAGTCATTCCTTTCTCCTTATATCTTATTGTACGTAGGGACCCTAGGGTATGTTGATTTTTCTCTGTATGTAGGTATGTATGTATCTTTGTTCTAAGCTTAATTATTGGCAAATTAACGGAGGTATTACATACGTCTTATCTTCTTTCTGATGAATGATTTATCTAGGTTTTATGAAATTTTGTTTTATTAATCGGTTGTAATGTAAATATGTGAATTAGTAGCAACTTGACATTTGAATATTGAAATTATTTTGTTACTATCTTCTTCTTCTTATATATAAAAATGAATCGCAAAATGTGTTGGTAAGCGCATAACTCGAGAACGGCTGAACCGATTTCGATAATTCTTTTTTTATTATATTCCTTGAAGTACGAGGATGGTTTTTATGTAGAGAAAACGTAAATATGTACCACGGGCGTAGCCGGGGCGACCGCTAGTACATAATATAAAGGCAACACCAGATTGCGAAGTAGTTATACATGATTGCTATTCGTGTAAGTATAGGCGCTTGTATTTTAAATGTCGTTCAAAATGAATTAACTACTAGTGGTAGTGGTTCAAATAGGAGTTTAAACATTAACTTAATCGCCTGTATTTAAAATCGACATAGTAATATGAAAGTTTTTCTAATACATATATGTAAGGTTAGTATCTGTAACATTTGATGAACAAAGTTGGGATAAGTAAGCTATAAGCTGTTAATATTATTATACTTTTTTTACCTAATCAGACGAATTATGGTTCTCTGTAGTTATTTATTTTAAAACGTGAAAATACGTACTTAATTCTGCTAACACGAATAAAACAAAAAGCAATTGATTTCAATCCGTAATTTCAATACACAGGTTGGTCCGTAATTTCACCCCCAAATGGTCGTTAAAGAAAATTCAACGAGGTAAAATCGGAAAATTTGAATATTTAGCAATACGAGGTGCGAACAAAACTCCCACTATCCACTGCTGTCATACATATCGCGTCACGTTGACATGTTATTTTCTGCGTCGTTGCGCGACCCTATTTCGCAAAATCTACATTTTTACAAAATAAACCTTATCACAAATGCTTAGAGTCCATTTCCCTGTACACTTGTAAACTGCACTAGTTATTTCTGCGATTTGGTATTATGAATGGTAGTACCTTGCGATAGAGTTCGTTTTGGCTTGCAGATGAAGAGTCAAGTGTGGTGACATGCTATTTGTGCGTTTGAAGTGAAAATGATATGACTGAACGTGTTGTTAATGCTATAGGTGGTGGGAATACTTTTTTGTGTCCTAACTTTATCGCATTGAAAACGTAAAAAATAACATTTAATAAAACTATAATTTCCTACCCTCAAAAAGGTAGTACCTATAATGCGAACAAATAGGTTGCATGATGCGAATTAAGAATGACAATTTCAAAATAATTTTATTGTAATAAAATCTTGATCCGTACGTATTTTATTTGTCTACTTGGTGGATTAAACTCTTAATTACTTAAATAACGTATCTAACGTATTTCTTTTTTGTAAGATGATCGTATTATTTAAAATTCTTATACATATACATATATCAAAATTCAAATTTCAAATTTTCAAATTCAAATTTCAAATTTATTTATTTGTTTCACAATTTTTACAACTCATATATATATATATAAATAATATCTTCTTAATACCTATCCATCTATATCTTTAAATAATTATAATTCCTCTTCATTCTAACACCATGACTTATCTAGCTAACATAAGTACTTACTAGGTACCTAAATTTAAAAATAATATTATAAGTAGGACAACAATACGAGTACAAGCATGTATCTAATCATGAAATATGTATTATAATCTCACATTCACGAAGATCAAAACAAATGCAAAGTTATTCAAACCAAAACTCTTACAATCGTATTAGAATGCACGCCACCTAGTGGCAATACTCACACATCATTCTGACAACTGCTGCAATATGGCCGCTTTCCCGCCGACATCTCGCGCAGATCCCATTGCACTACACTTGCATTCCACAACACACCGCACAACCCACAACACCATAATTAACGATAATTAATTACACAACCATAACTCGATTAGCTCCATGTACAAACATACGCACAATTGACCACATCACTCAAACTCGAACGCGACTATTCACATCGGTAATTTGAATTGATAATTAGTTATTTAATTACTAATTAGCATAACGGAGCTATGCCTTCAACGACAGCAGATCGTCGAATGAAAAGCTCCACCATGTTGTTACTGAATTTTATACTCCATCCCAGGCACCAGAGCCTCCAAGTTTGCCTCCTTCAAATTCGTTATGCATACAGCACCAAGGGCTGTTGAATAGCGCTCGCGTTTATTTATGAACAGGCAAACTTCTGGTGGTCGGACGTGGATATACAATATAGGCTCGTCCCCTGATCCCGGCGAAAATCCGACCGACAATGCATGCGATCGCTGAAAAAGGGCTTTTTATGTATTCAACATCTTAATGTATCTCATCTGCAAGTCGTATTTAGGAGCTAATTAACAAGTGAACACGGCTGCGCGTCTGCGCACCGCCCGCTACGCGAAAAATTTTGAATTCGTTTTAGCGTCGCGAAATCGAGTTTGAGATTTCTCTATTTACATAGCGAAGATCCTTTAAAGTTCGCCAGGGCATGTTTCGTTGAAGCGTTCGCAATTGCGATTTTGCAATGGTAAGGAGCGTTCTGAAATTCCACCCCGCCCGTCCCCCCTATCACAAAGTATAATGATATCGTCGCCGGCGTTATTATGGGAGTCGTCATAAATATTTCATAGAAGAGGGCAGTAATGACCGAGTGACCGGACCTCCCGCTGCTATCATCGGCCAATATTATCTTGATCCATCGAAGATTGTCTTCACTTACCTGCGCGTTTTGCAAAACACGAGGGGATAAAAACCATTGGATACAATTGAACTACCACAAGCCTGTACGAGAGGTTTTGCACATACAGTTTTATCGTACCAGGATTTAATAGAGAACTTTTATTGAAACGTTTTTATCGACATTTGTATCAATTTAGCTTTTTACTTATATTCCTTCAAATTATACCACCCGATTTAATTGCAAAGTTCTCATACACACCTTATCCACAAATATCAGCTTGAAAACTGCAATTTTCTAGATATCCTTTAGCCATATTCCAGAAAGTTCGCTCCAGTAATGAGATTCTCTATTCCGTAGAAGTTGCCCTTCCCAGCGGTGTGAAGCTAATTACAGCTGGACACTGCCGGCGCCTTTGATCATCTTGCTTTGATCGGCTCCTTGGAACTCAAGAGCTTTGCGGACATGGGAATTTTATTAAAATATACTTTAATATTAGACTTTGTAAGTCGAATTTCATTTCAGGAAGTGTAAAGTGTTCTTTTTAATTTATAATAAGGACAGTTATTGTTTTATGTAACGTAAAATCATATTCTCTAAATATGCGAGCCACTATATTTCTTGTTTATGATTCACATAATGCATATTGCATAGTCGATTTATATTTTCATAAGTATCATATTATAGACTCCCAAATCTCTGTTTTATTGAAAAATAAAATGCGATCTGCATCTGCGATTTGCGATCAATAATTATAATCAGATAGCTTCTAAGTTTCGCCTTAAAACGATATTGATAATGTCCCTTTCCCTCGTGACCATGCTAATAAGCTAGACGGACCGATCTCCTTTGACGAACAAAACTTGTTACAGTCCATATTAAAATTCAAAAACGACCGAAACTCTGTCTCCATTCCTGAAAACATTATTCAGGAGATTTGAATAATGATTTTGTTACACCTTAATGTATGCGAGTCCCAACTCGTGATTTTTGGTACTTAAATGCTTTTAAACTTCATTTGGGTGAGGTCTTTGAGACTTATGTAGAGTTTAAACAATGTTAAATGGACGTTGAATTATATGCTTGTTTTGGTGTAACGTGTTACTGAGAAAGGTAAGGTTTGGTAATGGGAATATAAACTGAAAACTTAATAAAATTTAGAAATCATTTCTACTCGATGTTCTCGCGATAAAGAAATCTCGAAGAAACTTGATGATGATAATTCAATATGTAAATTATTGTTTCGATCAATAGAAAAATTAAGATGATCAATCATCAAAACCAACAAAGATATTTTCAAAAATGTTGGCTTCCAACGAAAGTTATCATAGTTACTTAATTGAAAGTTAAAAGAAAACACTGAACATCTAAATTGGTATAATATATTTTGTGCATGGAAAACAAAAAAGAAAGTAACTGAATCTAAATGAAATTGATAGAAAATAAAATAATATTTTAAAATAAAACAACATTGATAAGTAAGGATTGCACCCTATTCATTTGATTCTGAGCCTGGAGCAATAAGGTTCGGACGATGTTAAAGAAAAATAACATAGACATCAAACGAACTAAAAATGTATAGACAAAAATCAACATTACCCATAGACATTAAGTAAAAGGAGACATTTAAAATTTCAGCTTAGTTCAGTCATAAAAATGTTAATGTAGCAAAAACAAATAGCGAGTAATATATGCGAAGGGTGAATTAAACGGGTGTTTGTCTTGCCAGACATTTTTACTTTGTTTGTAGATAAATTGAATTGCCGACAAGAATTGATTTCGGTTCAATCGGAGCTGTTTTTGTTTAATTTGTTTTGTCTGTTCTACATGGATTGGTTGATGTGTACTGCTAGATGCTTAGATTGTGAAATATTGAGGCAAACAAAATGGTTTGCTGGGTAAAATGGTTATACCGAGGACCGAAGATTTGAAAGCTTGTATTTCTTAGAGGACAGTTCAGACTATAATATGAAACTTAGTAATTAGTTTTTCCGATGTCATAGATTTTGAATTAAGACAGGGTCAATTGAAACGCCCTAAAGTTAAATGGTGTTGAGTAATAAAAAATCCAATATTATTTAAAGTATTTTTACTAAAATTAATTTGAACGACCGATGTATCAATTCAGTCAAAATAAATGAACGTGTAACTAAATGATTATTTAGAAAGCCTGTTCATTTAAATATCTCACAAGAATTTTTATCTCTCGTCTACGTACCCAAAATTACACCGCGTATAAATCACTGGGTAAGTTATTTATCGCGGCGATGATGGATGACCAAGGAAAATACTTTTGGAGAGTCAAGTGGAAACCCCCCTTTGACCACCCTTCTCACAGGTGCTACGCTTTAATGAGATTATAATTAGGAGATATTTATAAGGAGATTGTTTATTTCTCTAGGAAATTGAAGTACCTAAAATATTTTGAGATGGAACCAGTTAAAATAGTTACACTTCGAAATCTATGAGCATTTCCACACCACAAGCTACAGCTTATGTATAATATGTTATGTATCCAATCAAATATTGTGGTACACCTAATTGTTATCCTATTTGATAATTATAGTATTACTAGCGGTCCGCCCCGGCTTCGCCCGTGGTACATATTTCGCAATAAAAAGTGGCCTTTGTCCTTTCTCGGGTATCAAAATATCTCTATACCAAATTTCATGCAAATTGGTTCAGTAGTTAAGGCGTGATTGAGTAACAGACAGACAGACAGAGTTACTTTCGCATTTATAATATTAAGTATGGATGTGCTATTCATTAAATAGGTTTGAAGTTGGTGCCGAACATTAAGCTCTTAGTATTAAGCCCGTGCACCGACATCAAACCTTTTTTTAAATAGCACATATAAATAATATGTAGTAAATAATAATGTCAAATCTTTTTTATTTCTTACTTTTCCGTTTTTGAAGTCGGTTGTTTTTAACGCAGTTATTTTTATTAGTGAATATTAAGCTTACCGTGCGATTAGAGCTTTTTATGAAAATTAAGCTCTGCGTGCGATTAGAGATTTTTGTGAAAATTAAGCTTTCCGTGCGATTAGTTTTTTGTGAAAATTAAGCTCTCCGTGCGATTAGAGCTTTTTTGTAAAAATTTAGCTTTCCGTGCGAATAGAGCTTTTTGTGAAAATTAAGCTCTCCGTGCGATTAGAGATTTTTATGAAAATTAAGCTTTCCGTGCGATTAGTTTTTTGTGAAAATTAAGCTCTCCGTGCGGTGAGAGCTTTTTGTGAAAATTAAGCTCTCCGTGCGATGAGTTTTTTGTGAAAATTAAGCTCTCCATGCGATAAGAGCTTTTTGTGAAAAATAAGCTCTCCGTGCGATTAGAGCTTTTTGTGAAAATTAAGCTTTCCGTGCGATTAGAGCTTAATGAGAAAAATTAAGCTCTCCGTGCGATGAGAGTTTTTTGTGAAAATAAAGCTCCGTGCGATTAGAGTTTTTTTGTGAAAATTAAGCTTTCCGTGCGAATAGAGCTTTTTGTGAAAATAAAGCTCTCCATGGGATTAGAGCTCATGACATGAAGCTGATTTGATGATGGAATCGGAAGGTGGCCATAGGAACTCAGTAATATATTGACTCAACTTTATCGAGTTTGGGCTCGTTTGATTCGTGTTGAAAAATACAGTAAAAAGTATTAAATAAAAATAACTGCGTTAAAAACAACCGACTTCAAAAACGGAAAAGTAAGAAATAAAAAAGATTTGATATTATTAACTACTATATTGTTATTGTACATATTTCGCAATAAAAAGTGGCCTATGTCCTTTCTCGGGTATCAAAATATCTCTATACCAAATTTCATGCAAATTGGTTCAGTAGTTAAGGCGTGATTGAGTAACAGACAGACAGACAGAGTTACTTTCGCATTTATAATATTAGTATGGATTAAATCTCCTCATCTTTATATCTTTTCTGATTGTTTTTGTCTAGTAAGTTAAATAATACACACTAATATTAAATATAATATTGAAGTCTAGACAAACTTCTACCAGCATTTACATCCGAAAAATAGATAAAAACGCCTCACAAACGTATAAAATTATACTCAGCATCTGTGAAACTGTATTTCAGTTCATTTAGCCACCGAAATGTATATAAAAAGTTAACAGGCTTCCCTCCCAAAGTATTCTTAAGACTCACTTTGAATAAAGCTTGCCATTCATTCCGGGATTTTTTTTTGGCATTTTGTTTTTTCCATTGTGTTACTTAAATATTTTTGTAGTATGGTAAGTAGTGAGGAGTAGTGTGATAAAAACACACATAATATTTAGATTATAACATATAAAGACTGCCTTAATCAGTAATCATGTAGAAAGGTTTCGTTAAGTTCAGAATTTTATAAAACATGTGTAAATTCAGTTGTTCATAAATGTGCCAAAATCATAGAGATCTCTGTAATAACCACTTGATCCCCAAACATTTGAATAATCAGTGTTTTTGTCCTGTAATTCGTACCAAGGATCTTTCTTCAAATATAAAGTCGCATGATGCATGGACACTTCTAATTTTTTTTCTTGAATAATGCGAGTGTTATGGCCCAAAATATGCTTCATTTGGCGCAGAAACTTCTGTAAGTGAATGCGGAAATCATATTCATATTTTTTTACGCCTCAACTGCTCTGACGAGATATTTGAATAAAGTGCGTCGACGGCTCCTTTATGAATACCTTTGTTTTGTTTACTTGTGTTAAATTGTTGCTGTTATGCTTGATTAATATATTTATAGGCGTATTAATATGTTTCATGTTTTAGACGAAAAGATATTTTAGTGCCAAAAGCTTAATACATATCCTCATGTCTCTTAATTTATTTGATAGTACCTACAAAGGAAGGAATTATCACCATCATTGATTATGTCAACTGATTATTATTTGTAGTGTTACTTCCAATTATCTCAAATTAGCTTATCTAGGATTAAATCTTCAGTATAATTTTCAGAATCCATGTATTTGAAACTACAATTTTTTACTAACTTAAGTAAACAGTTTACATCATCCCACAAAATAAACAGCAAGCACTGAACCAGACGCGAAATTTTAAAATGACTTACACCTAATGCAAGTCTGAATCCTTAGAGAAACTTAATTTAGTTCCCGCCACAGAACTCACCTCGAAATTAATATTTCTTTCATTAAAATCTTGTAATATTTTCCTTGCTGCATGCATAAGTAATGTCCTGAATAAGGCGGGCAAAAATTTCACTGACGCTATCGGAAATTCGCTTCAATTTAATTTTCGTCTGTTTTTATGTAATTGTTTAAATAAACCTTTGTTTTGATTCAGTTACGAGTTCTGTTGTTTGTCTTTATCGTTTTGTGTTAAGTTTACAACTTTTAGGAGTTGCGGTGATTTGTTATTTTTTGTTCGCTTAACGCAAAATATTATTGTTCGTGGTTGCGAGAGGGCAGCTCAAATATTTATATATTTTTTTTTATTATGAATAGGTATCGAATATCTGTAAGACTATTCGATATAATATTCTTATAAATTTTGAAAACATGTATTTCATATGATAATTAAGAAAAGAAAATGATATTTCTATAGAGATTCGGTAGGTAACAGTTTATCCATCCGTCTTTATTCCGAAATAAAAAAAATATATTAAAATTTCGTCTTGTGTCTATTACAAGAGATAGATTAAGGATGATCAATCTTTATCAGAAAAAGGGTCAGAAGGGTTGAATAATGTATATAAAATAAAAAGTATTGATTATAGTCAATAGTTTTTCAATGCGAATTCAAGTTTAATATTAAATTTCTAGCTAATTTTCTCTCAAGGTAAGTCATAAAATGTTTTTTTTTGTCTTTTGCTGATTCATAAAATTCGGAACCAGACACAACATGCACCAAACTTATGTAGTATCTCCAATAATTAAGACAATTTGTATAATGTTAACAATTTAATTCAATTACGTTCCTCCGCCCATACAAACGTGCTAATTACACAATCTAATTGTTTGTTCGGATGTTTATCGGAAACAGAATCTCTCTTGTTCGTGTTATAGCCCCTAATTCATTGACATGTATAACATGACTCCCATTTGATCCCCGATTCGCTTCCCATCAAGTTGCTATCAAACTGGTGTCAACTTTATCTCAAACTATTTATCTTAACAAAGCGGATTGTAGCCTAGTTCAAGGGTTTGTATTTTATTGCTTATAGTTAAAACTAGTATAGGAATTAGGAGTTACTTTTTAATAAAAAAGTAATGTATAACGTTTATGAATCATATGACTGAATTCTTAACCAAATAGTCAGTATGTACTTCAAATATTAAGCATCAACTAGTATACCAATTGTTCTATGAAAAAAGTTTTCAGTGGGGAAAAACAGCAGATACGTGTATATTATACTCGTATATACCCTTGTACTGATTGTTAAATGAGTAATTTTTCAGAAATATAATTACATGTACGACGCGGACGTGTGTATCGATAGGATAGCGTACTGTGTAGCATTAGCGTCTTAAAACAGTTTTACTCTAAAACCTTATACAGCAGCGTACACAAAACGTATTTATATTTAAAAAATATTTCTCGCGTGTGTTGGCAATGTGACGGAGGGCTCTTAATGTAAGGTATGTGCATAATTTGCGAGAGGACGCGACAAGCCGCTGGCTTTTGACGTCCGCACTCCGCACTCCGTATATGTATAAGCCTCTTGAGTGTCGAGAGGGATTTGAGGTGACGGATGAACGAATTTTTTGACGCTACCAGAATTAGAATTGAATTATCTTTTATTTGAAAGGATTGATGAAGATAAAGTAGTGTGTAATACGCTGTTAATCTTGTCAGTTTTGCTTCAGTAAGTGATAAGTTGTACATGCTGTTATAATAATTTCGTACAAAATTAATTATATGACAGTTTTCTAAACTCTTATTTTTAACTTAAGGAAGATGTATTTTTTCCATAAAAATAACAAACCTTATGTAGATCTAGATAGTAGATCTAGATACTAGATAGTAGATCTAAACAAATAGTTTGTCTGTTTTCTGTCTCTTTCTTTCATAATATGAAACAACACATAAAAAAATTACTTAAAATATGAAACAACACATAAAAAAATTACTTAAAATATGAAACAAAGCAGTCTTCGATTTCACAAAAACGTTCCTCAAGACTAATTTTACTTTTAACGCATGTATAAAACATACAAACCGTATAAATCGAATCGATTCCGATTCGGATATGAAAAAATATTCCACAAATTTTCCATACATTTAAATTTATGAATTACTCAGATTTCTCGATAAAAAGTTTGCTTCATAAATAATAAACCGTTATAAGGGGTTAAGAAGGCATCAAAGTTTGCCTTATTTTGTGAAAAACCGCCAGGTGAGGGCTATATTAAAATGTTTTATGTAAATTAAAGCTGTTCGCCGACTATATTTCAGAAGCTATTTGGTTTTAAAGGGGTTAAGTGGACTGAGGGGATAGAATATTTGTTGGAAAAGGTTTTTCTATTAACTGATGAAATGTGGTTTTCTTTTAATAAAGAACTTAAACGAAAGTTGGATTTCGAATGTAAAACATTGCATATATTATATACTTATTAATAATTTTAATTTTTACTTCAATAATTTGTTTAAATTGCTCATTCGAAGATTTTGATTTTGATTTTATATTGTAGGTTTATTACAGTTTATAGAAACTAGAGGAGACCGAACCGACTCGAACCCCCGTTTTCATCTACATAGTAAAAGGAAATTCTACTAAACCAGACTATAATTTATATTCATGCCAAAATACGTGATTAAGAAGGAAACATCCATACATTTTTCCTTAAAAAAATTTTTTTTATAAAAAACTAGTACAAAATAATGTTTTTCCAATTAAATTTATGTTCTTATTAAAAAATATACCAAAATACACCCCAGCAAGTTACAATCCGTTGAGAGGTCCCGCAGTTTGTTTTGATTGTATTAATTAAAAGCTTTCCCTCAAACTTTCACTAAGATTAACACCTTTCTTTCTTTCATTAAGTCTATCCATATTCATGTTCTAAACCTTATTTATTTATCAGATTGCTTGTTTTAATATCCTGTAGAAATATTTGTGGGTTTGGTAATTTATGGGATTATTAGAAAGTATATTTGGCGATACTTACAATATGGAATGGCGCGAAAGGATGCGGGTTCGAGTCCCGCCTCGTGATCGAATTTTTTTCTATTCTTTATAAATTTATACTTACAATATATCAATATCTTATTGTACAACTAACTGCTTGAGTTAATATAATGAACACAGTCTCTCTACTGGGGAATTTTTAGCAACCATAAACAAAAAACCATCTTCACATTTTTTTAATTTAGAAAAAAATATATATTATAAAACTATTATTGCACTGTATGTCCAGTAGTACTTCTGAATTAAACGAGCATTCTTGTTATATATACGTATTTTAAAAGTAAAAAAACCGCGAATTACAATTCTAGACGGACTAAAAGTAAACAATGATTAATTTAGAAACCTAAACATTTGCAGTTTTTACAAGATAATATAATAATCCTTATCCTTATATCCATATTATCTCCTTCTTTCATACATTTTCATGAAAAACAATCTCCAAAGCAATGTAATCAAGTACATTTGGGATTCAGTATGAAATTAGCATAACACGCGTGCGTATTCAATATAATTGAACGCAAATGTGTAATAAGGCTTTATGGCCAGGTTATATCTTCATCTTTCTGCGGGTGAATATTATTAGGATGTTTTCCCTTTTATTATTTTATATGGGATTGGAATAGACTTCGTATGGGGTGTGAACTGATGAAAAAAATCAACTTCTTTCAGATTCCTACATTTGTTCATAGGATTAACAGAAATTACCGCGAAAAAAAGCGTTCTTTTATGTTATCAATAAACACAAAAGTTTTTTCTCTAGACAGAACGCGATATATCTCTTATATATGAAAGGGATTATGATATCCTACAGATTTCAATATTCAGACAATAAATATGAAATATAACCAAGCGTTAAGCTAATATTTTATTCTTATATTCTAAGTATATTATTCTATACAATAAATATACCTAATCAAAGAATACTCACGGTTATTCCACGAAACAACAATGATGAGCTGCAATTATTCTTCTCCATCTTTTATCACTTAACTAACATTAACAATGATAAGATAACAAAATTGTCATATTATAAACAATTGTTAAATTAAACAAAACATTTTTAATTATCGATAGTAAACTAGTTGAATGATTGGCGCCAAATGAGAAAATTTTCAAGAGAACCTGGCTTCATTCGAAATTTGAATTAAGAATGTGGATTAAAAATAAAATGCGCGTCATTTTTACAGCTGGCCAGTAACAAAATTTTCAATTATTGAAATCTTTTTAATTTTGTTAGGCTATTAGTCATATTATTTAGGATTATAAAATTATTATTTTTTATTTTCAATCACTTGAATATTTTTAATAAGGTGATCTGTGAATTTTCGTGATTCAAATAAAAATCACATTATTACTTTTTAGTATGTGACCACTTAGAGAGTATGTTAGGTAAAAAAAAAAATACATTGACAGTAGATTACAGAACCACCGCCTTTTTTGAGAACGTTAAAAAATTAAATAGCTGTGTTTTACCTGAAAATAAAACACATATTAAATACTTACCTATATTTGAAGCTTACTTCATTGAGAAGGCACCTAGCTTTTTCCGCCTATTTTGCCCTCTCTTTCCGTTGTATATATGCTATCTCTCTCGCACACCTCTCCACCAGGTGGCGGGGCGCACGATAATGTGCGGGCGCTGGATGTTTTTTCATTGAGTCGAAATCCACAACAGGTGGACGTTAAGTGTAAGCTTCAAATATAGGTAAGTATTTAATATGTGTTTTATTTTCAGGTAAAACACAGCTATTAAACACTTGACCGTAATTTGAAGCTTACTTCATTGAGACCTGTTTGTTACCCACCTGGTGTACAATGTGACGCCAATGTGAATTTGAATACATAAGTAATAACTTATTTCTTTATTTGAAAGAGTAAGGTGTGCAGATAGTATACCTACTAATAAATCACACAAATTTTTATATTATATAATATATTAACAATCCCAGATGAAAAGTTAATCAAATAAGAACCAAAAAGTTAATCATAATGATTAAAAGTATGAGAACTTATGAGATTGGTTCAAACTTCAAGCGTACCTTAGTTAACCTTTTTGGGCTTGAAAAGTTAAAGTTACTACAATTTCCACTATCTTTAGCGTAAATCTGCGAAAGCGCCAGTAACGACTTTCAATTACGCATTTAGATGTTACTTACAAAATGAAGCAACAGCTGATCCCGACGAGGCAAAAATACCTCAAACTCAAACCTTTATTTATTCAATTAGAACTCTGCAGAAGCATCATTGAATCATCTTAACATAGAATTACCAAATGTCTCAACTCACACAGTTTTAACCCAACCTGCTACAAGCGGACAAGAAGAGACCTTGGTCCTTACTTTTGGGGTCAGAAGTAAATTTAAAAGGTCACCCCATGAATAAGGCAATAAAATAACAAAACAGGTAAATGGTTTAAATTATAATACAGATTTTTAACATCCAACTAAACCGTGCGGTATCTTTTAATGTTTAGAGCCAACGTCGCAATCATAATCTAAACATGGCTGGTACTTTCAGTACAATGCATGAATTATTTATTTAAAACTGATAGGTCATAAACTCTGTACTGGAAACAAATATACTGAACTCAAGAGACTAAAATGATAAAGAGCTTATCTGTGTCCCAAAACTGCAATTACTACAGCTAAGTACGTTACTTTTAATCAATTCAGTTTTAAGATATAATTATGATTTACATCAGAACTTATATACCGAAAGTCTCGGGACTACATAACGTGACTTATTTATAATAGTGTTTGTGCATAACACTAGGCAGTCAACAGCTATATGAACGTCAGATAGGAAAAGAGCCAAATTTATCCAGTCAGTAATAAAGGATTTTAACTATACTTATTATAATTCAACCAACTACTAGCTACTCCGTACGTCTTTTGGGTAGACGGAGTCAAATAGGATTTTTATTCCAACTATATCATTTGATATTTTGAAAATGTACTCCACATTTTCATACCGTCAGAGTCATTTTGCAGATTATAGTGGTGCAGCACTGAACACTGTCTATTAGGTGGCTGGTGCTGCTGACCGGGCCTTCAGTTCCGCTTTCCAGAATACCTTCACCCTTCTAGGTGCTACTACTACTGAAATAGCGGTACTCTATCGCGTCGTTCAGGTCTCTAACTGACAGGATTTCTCATATTATCGTAACAACCTCGCTCGTTCTAATGCTGGGGCCACACTAACGGGAAATACCATTAATTAACGCGATAATGGACGTTAACTTTAGGTGTAGCCAGTATTAACAACGGCATTAACATTGCCGTTTGGCGAGGCGATAGCTTTATCGCGAGAATTAACGCAATGAAGCGGTCACACTACGTCCATCTTGCTAGAATTTTAATTTTAATTTTTCACGTTGACCGTTCAAGTGTAGCCACCCACTTAACGCCTTAAAAATTATCGGAATAATTATCGCGATAAAGGGCATTAGACGTTAGACGTTAGTGTGGCCCCAGCATAACGAGAACAAATTATCGCCAAGGAATTCTGCTGCAGGATAATGGCAAGAGAGATTATAAGCTTAACTATGCATTATTATGCTCAGGAATATGGTGGATTTTGAATACTATCGTCGTCTGAAAGTATCTCCTTTCGATTAACTTCATTAAGGATGCAGATCTGATCTCATCTTTGTTCTGTAGGAATGCTACGACAGTCTAAACGTTACACTGGACAAAGAAAATTGCCCTAAATATAGTCGGTTGTTCCAACATCCGTAATATGGCAAGCCTACCTTGCTAGCCCTTGATTGTAACTGCTACCAATGCAGGCATTGCTCTCGTGTTGTCCACAGTTGTGCGAGTGCAAAAATGAAGAACAGAGCTCGTGGGGAGCTATGTCCAATGAATCTGTGTTAAGATTATGACAGTATAGGACAGTTAGCTGTGGATGCGAAGACAGGACATTACTTTATTCATCCGTAAACACGCGAGCCAGCCACGGACAGCGATATAGCAAGAACTAAACTAGCAAAGTTTAGTTCGCTTACCAGACTTATATTTTAAAAGCCGTATAGTCTGTACCTACTGCATTTCATTTATTGCCCCCCCCCCCTCAAAGCAAAGAAATGAACAGTCATTTGGCAGAGCTTTCTCGTTAGGGTAGGGGTTCCAAGTAATATCTAATAATAAGAGGCTTTTGTTTGGATAGATTGACTTTCCGTTATTTATCCTCTATCCTATGTAACTCAACAGTCAGTATTCTCAGTATTCGTTGAGTACTTAAACGTTTTACGTAAATAGTTGTATATAACTTTATTATACAATATAATAATCCTGGTGGGATGACAAGAAACTTGTCTAACAAGAATTATTATTAAAAAAAACAAAATACCCGACTGCACACTAAAAAAAGAGTAAAACTATTATTATGTCTTTATCCCGTGGGACTTTTAGGATAAAATGTATCCTATGACACTCCCGTAATCAAGACAAATCTAACGATACCTCATACATCAAAACCCATCAAGCCGTTTAGGCTACAGGTGGTCACAAAGGAAAAGACATACATACATACTTACATACACTCGAAAAACATTACCCTCCTTCTTTGGCAGTCGGGTAAAAAACGATTATCCTAATCCCTCAGCGATTTATTGTTTGAGCCCTGAAGAAAAATCTCATGGGTGCAATAAATAATGAGGTCAAATGGGTTGAAAAACGAGTCAAATAAATTGCCTACAAGACCGGGCAACTAAAATAGGCCTATGAGAGGTCAAATATACGTAATCAATCGTTTGAAATTTGAAATTTGATTTTGAATCAATCGTCATTTGTTACATTCAATCGCTTTGCGATTAAAAAATCTCTTCCGATGTTTTTATATGAAAATTGGTCGGCTAGTGCCATTGAATGACGATACCAAACATACCGTTGACACAAGGCTTGGTGACAATCCTCGAAACCACCGCCACAAATCATCTGCGAGATGATATTTGATCCGACTCGCCTTCCTTTGTTGTGAATAGGCTTTACATTGGTAAATACGATTTGTTCAATTCCAATTTCCATAATTGGTAAACCAATGGTGGTTTCCTGATTCCTGAAGCGTAAACTTTTAGGATACGAAGTATCAATTTCATGCGCCCATTATTTGACGTCTCTAACCTTTATTGTATTTATTAGGTCATATTACTATACTGCCCACTGTGAAGAAGATTTCAAAACCTTTTTCTACCTACCTTAGAAGAGTGAAGATCCGATACGGTCATATCCAAAACTTCTTTCGTGGGTCCTCGTTGACGAAAGCAAATATCTATGATCATTTTAATGATCAATCCTTTGTATATTTGCACCAATCGCCATCAAAGCCCCGCGAGGGCTGATATATATTTGCACCATGTCTCCGTGAGGTACTGTTGTAGTCAAAGCCCCGCGAGGGCTGATATATATTTGCACCATTTCTCCGTGAAGGACGGTTGTAATCAAAGCCCCGCGAGGGCTGATATATATTTGCACCATCTTTTCCGTGAGGGACGGTTGTAATCAAAGCCCCGCGAGGGCTGATATATATTTGCACCATCTTTTCCGTGAGGGACGGTTGTAATCAAAGCCCCGCGAGGGCCGATATATATTTGCACCATTTCCCTGCGAGCGACAGCTGCGCGAGGGATGTTTGTAACTAGAAATAAGTAGGGCCTGCCAAAAAATGCTTAAGAGACACCCTGCGAGGGTGGATTTGACCTGGCTAACCCCTGCGAGGAGTAGTGGCCACATTTATGTATTCTGCTTCGAGCAAGAATACACCTTAGTGCTAATATAAAATTAGCAGTAAATAATCATTTAAATAATATAGCAATTAACAAGGTCCTTTAACTTATTTTCCAATGTTAGCGACAACTGTCCAGGATGAAATAAGAATTGATTTGACAATGGTAATTAATTATTATGTTTATATAAAAAAGAACTAACTATTTAATAAATTCATAATTCAAATCAATTCACTAAATTTTAAAATGAACTTCGATTCATATTTATTTTTGTTCATGCAATCGATGTAACATTTAGTTGCTTTATATCCGTTAACATTCCTTACGAACGCAACCATACCGTCGTAGGACGTTATATTTAATTGAACAAAATAATCTCCACTCACCCGCAATTTTTTACTTTTTGTCAAGGTGTACAAGTTTATAATATTATTCTAAAACGTTAGAAGTGAATTGTAAATCCTTTGAAATAAATGTATCTTAATCTAATTTATATTAAGGTATCTCGATAATTATTATACGATAACCCTTTCAGCACAAGTTCAGTAAACCAAAGAATTTAATTGTAAAATTTTGGTACTTACTCGTTTAAACAAAAAAGTTGCATCATTTGAAACATAGGAAACGTAATTTTCAATCAAATTAGCCGTGTGTAATATGTCTATTTTCACATAAAAACGGATCAGAATAATACTCATAAAAGGACACGTATAGACTACGGATAGTTTTGAATGTGTGGTACATTCATGGTACGTATCTACTATACATGAGCGAATCCATCATTATTCAGTTGAGCGGTAACTCCCGTACGATTTATAAAATAATATCACAACATGTTCTGACATGTCGTGACTTCTTGGAGCTGACTCATCTCGTTCGATAATTTTTAGTAATAAACTACTATAGGAATTCCGAACCGTTCCTAGCGATAACGACAATGTAATAAAGTCGTAGCAATGGATTGTATGCCTGTAAAGCTTTGAGTTGGCTCATATCCATACTACGTAGGTATTAATTGTAATTTTTCCAAGAAAAATTCACTTGTAACCTTGTAATAAAAACACATTATTAAAAATGAAATAAATAATTAAAAATATCTATATACAAGAGAGGGTATTTGATATATCTAGTAATATCAAATAATCACAAAAGTAATATTAACGATTCGAGTAAAGCCGAACGGTAACACCGTTAAAATAGCTTTACTCACAGTATTAAAAATTCAAATATTAATTAGTACATATTGCATAATGAAATATTTCAAAAGAAAAGTTACTATTTCAAGTAAAATGTAACGGTTGTATCGTTAATTTTAAATATCTTTATTCATGCTATTAAGTATTTAAGCATATTGAAAAATAAACTATTGCTGAAGGATTCATTAAAAACCTCAGCATTTTAAATAAAGTCCAACGATTATACCGTTGACTTTAAAGATTTTTACTCATTTTTAAGTAAAATATTATTAGAATAGATGTAAAAATAACTCACTGTACCGATCCGACGGGATACACTTTTTAACACTTTTAGCACTTGCTTTAAGCAATACTTAATAGCACCAAGGTTGTAGTCTTGTAGACAACCTTCTCGCGGCGGAAGCTAGACGCCAATGAAAAAACATCCAGCGCCCGCACATTATCGTGCGCCCCGCCACCTGGTGGAGAGGTGTGCGAGAGAGATAGCATATATACAACGGAAAGAGAGGGCAAAATAGGCGGAAAAAGCTAGGTGCCTTCTCAATGAAGTAAGCTTCAAATTACGGTCAAGTGTTTAATGTATATTTAAATCTTATAGATGATGGGAACTTGATGGGAAGCTTTATTATAATATGACAAGTATCGATAATATAGTAGCGATTGCGATTGATAAAAAATTAATCTCTTGCTATGGCTGAAATAAACTACATATTTACCTAGTAATCTGTGGTAGGTATAAGTAATTAAAAATAATTATTTTTTAATTATGAATATGCATAATATTATGGTATTAATAAGAATAATTATATAAATAAAATAAGGTAACTTATGTTGCCAGTTCACTTAAAATTGCAACCGTTATCAAACAACATCTTACAAATTACGATTCTTTATAAGATAATAATATGCATGAATCTAGATATGTAAAAAGACCAATGACAAAAAGCGTGGTCATGATTATCCGTTCATCAGATAAGCTTCCTTCCATTTTTGTTCCTTTTCGAAGGTATCATTCGCGATATTTTTCAAAGCTTTCTCTGCGTCTTGTTTTTATCCTACTTGACTTCTAATGTGCTGAATTCATACATGAACAATCGTTGATCTGGAGTGTTCTTGGGAGTTGGGAGGGTGGCTCGTATTTTCTTTTACAACTGCGGGGGAGGTGTCCGCGCCTGAGCTAGGATAGGGCTGGTAATGAGGCAGTTTTTGAAAATTATATTTAGGTTTGGTATGTGACCTTTCAAGTTAACAAAATGTAACAAAGGACACGTACCTTAGTAATTGTATTAAGTAGAATATGTTTAAATTTAAGTTAATGCTATACGTTATGATTAATAGATATCACAGAAATATCTTATTGGAATTGTTCATTGTACCTACTTTTAATAGTTGTATGCAACATCACAATGACAGATATTCAATTGTCACGTCCGCGTCGATTAGAGCCCTCGCTTTCAAGGTTCATTTCGATAAATACTATATTTTTGTTAATATTAATAATCAAATATAAAAAGTCATATTTCATTCATTAACTAACAACAAGTTCATCGTTAACTAATCATCATTCGAGATACAGATAGTTCAACAACAAATAAACGCTTGCATTAAAATAATTCATTTTAAAAGTATTTACAAGTAATGTAATTTCCGAAGCCACAGTGATATGACAAGAAAAATCTCAAAATTACATCCTAGAAATGATGAAGGACAACCCTAGCCCATTTACGAAGCTGGCTGTATATACGAAACCCGCCAACTAAGTATGTACAACTGTAGGTACATAGCCGTCCTATTTCAGCTTTAACTATCTTCCTTTGTCTATGTACTGTGAGCGTTGTCTTTGATTTATATTTTTAGTTTTATGTCGCTCGATTTCGCGCAGAAATCTTAACTTGTACTGTTTATGAAACTGTATCTTTTAGTAGAGAAATTAAAGTTTTTTGATAAATATGAAGTTGTTCAATTTAGTATTTTCGTTTATGTGTTTACGATTTAAATCGTTTAAGGATACATTAAGTGTATGTATAGGAAAATTATATAAATTAAGATACTCAGAAGAGGATAAGGCATGAATGAATGAGTAACTACTTTATCATGAAAAAAAAAACACAGTAATTTTATACTACCTAGACCTACTTAGCCACAGTATAAAAATATATTCTAATGGGATATTCAAAGATATAGTTTTTATATATTGAAAGCGTTCCGAATTTATATAAAATAAGATAAAATATCTAAATGCTGGTAATTTTGCGTATAGCGTGTTTCAAAATACAGATTTCGTACAGACTTTTTATCTATACATATAATAAAATCGTAGGAAAGTCAAAACTGTACATTGAATATTTTTTTAAAATAATACATAATCCATGATCTATAATCGATATAGAAGCCAAAAATATAGTTTTTAGAATTTTTGTCTGTTTGTCTGTTTGTCTGTTTGTCTGTTTGTCTGTATGTTTGACCGAGCTAATCTCGAAAAGTACTGCATAGATTTACTTCAAATTTTGCATGAATATTCCTAAGAGGTCGGGTGAGGATAGTTTAAACATATTATCATGATATCACCTTCGGGGGAGGAGCTGTGAGCCTTTATTTTTCTTACATATTCCGTGTACTACGACAGCGTACAATCTAAAGACTCATGTTTAAATGTTGGTTTCGAGTAAGCCATGCTATTATCTAGCTTTACAAAATAAAAACTATGTCATTTACGTAATTTGGGCAGAGAAACAGTTAAATGAATCTTAGCAGTATAAAGACAAATTTGAAACAGCGCCATCTATGAAGTGTTAGAAAAATCAAACACACGTTAACTATTGGAAATTAATAATCAAATGACGCATATATAAATGTTGTTTGACAATATCTAGATTGACACTATACAAATTATGCCATTTAAGTAACTTGGGAAGAGAAACATAGTTTAAAGAATGTAAGTTGTATAATGTTAATTTTGTAACAGCGCCATCTATGAGATTTCGTAAAAATCAAATCAATTTAGATGTTAACACTACTGAATACACAGTTGGAAATTAATAATTTAAATATAATTATGTTATTTATTTAACTCTTTAGCCCATATCTTCCCTTCCCTATAAGGTATATTTCGTGTAAATAATAAATATACTACATTTTTTTAAAGTGAGGGTAGATGTTTATTATTTTAAGTAAAACTAGACACCATTATCAACAGTTAATCTAATATTGATTGCGTTCATTAGTTACAATTTTAAAAATCTTCGTATGTTATAAATTTACTAGCTTACCGCCCGCGGGTTCGTCCGCTTTGTCTAAAACCTAATAAATTATATACTAAAACCTTCCTCTTGAATCAGTCTATCTATTAAAAAACCGCATCAAAATCCGTTGAGAAGTTTTAAAGATTTAAGCATACAAAGGGACATAGGGACAGAGAAAGCGACTTTTTTTATACTATGTAGTGATATTTATAAAGCAATAGAATGCCATAAAACCAAAAATATCAAATGCAATCTTCGTGTTTTGTGTATTTTCACCATCATGCGTTCCCACAAAAAGTAAGTTGTTACTTATATGTATTTATTTTTTATAATGATAGCAATTCATGTTTTTTGTTGGTAGGTATTATATTACACTTTTAGAATGAAATAATAAAATGATGAATTCTTTTATTATTTTGAGGTGCATTGGGAACAGTAGTTTTTGATAAAATTTTATTTGTAAGTAGCTTTTTTTATAGATTTACAGTTAACTTTTGATTTTGTTATTTACAGATCCAATGCTCATAAAATTATATCGCCTTTGGAAGACGATTTCTGCTGATATTTTTACAACACCACTTGAAAATTGATGAGTTGATGGTAAAGATAGTAGCGGGGAAATTAGTAATCATCCGCTTCGTCAATTTTTGACTGAAGTTAATGTCCAACGTCCAATGGTTCAATCATTGGAAGTATCTCGGGAAATTTTGGAGGATATTTTTCAGGAAGGAGAGGAGGGGCAGCCAATCACATATCAAACGACTACGTTTTAGTACCGAAAAAAATGTTATTCCAAATGAAACGTAAATTTTGCACTCACAACTGTACAAGTAATGTTTTTATTTTGACTTTGCGGTTATCTGATTATAATATTTATCGTTATGGCTATCGAGGTACCGACCGTACTGGGATCAGAGTACATGATACAGTTCATCATCCAGGATTGCCAAGAGCATTTTAACACTGAAAAAGATGTTTTCTTTGAATCGTAGTTGCTTCATTTATTTATTTTTAATCATTTTACATAATATGTTTTATATTTTATAAATATAATATCATTTTCATTATTTAAGTAGATAAAATAAATTATGTAACGGTTTTATAAGAAAACACAGTATATTTATTAGGCGACGGTGATTTCTTCCAGGCAAAAGATATTCATCAGCTCAATAAAATTGAATAGTATGTTGTTAGTTATTCTTTAGATTCACAATTGTAATGAGCATTTCCGCAAGCAAGTTGTATCGTAGTTTAGATATATCATAGTTTTGACATATTAAAGTTCCAACAAAACCCTCAAATTTTTGAGCAGGGTTGAGCAAGATAATTTGAAAAATGTGCCGCGTTAAGTATCATAGAAAAGGTTAGTTCGTTGGTAATTATTATTTCTTCTTCATTTACATGTTGTTAGTAAAAATAAACTTTGACTAACAGTCAAAGTATATTTTAACTAATACTACTTAATATCTATTATACCTACTTATGTTCAGTATTTATCTGTATTATTCATCATCATCAGCCCATATACGTTCCCACTGCTGGGACACGGGCCTCCTATGAGGGTACAGGCCATAATCCACCACGCTGGCCAAGTGCGTGTTGGAGGATGACACGTCATGTCATCGAACTTTTTAAATCTTCGACATGTCGGTTTCCTCACGATGTTTTCCTTCACCGTTCGAGCAGTGGTGATGTTACAACATGCGCAGATTAATTGAAAAATCAATTTATTTCCTGCGCGCTCGCCTGGTCTCGAACCCCGGACTTATCGATTCGAAGTCCGAGGTCTCACCACTGAGCCACCACTGCTTATCTGTATTATTATTGCTTGGTAATTAATATATTTTCATGTCGTATACCTAATTATAAACATAAGTTTGATGTGTAATTAGCTGGATTTATTTTTACACACTCACAGACTTATATTTTATGTTAAAAGAGTGTTAATAGTGTAAATCATGATATTTTTTCACAATTAATAATAATCCTTTTTTCTAATGGTGTTGGCATTATATTAAACCGCGCTGTCGTTTCGTTCACAAAAAGTGATGTTATGAGGAGCATATTCGGTCCTCATATCATAAAAAATCTGTGCGAAAACAATAAACACGTGTGAGGCCCTCACGGCAGATCGGGGCGGTCTGACGCGAAGTGGGGACAGCGTTGTCACTGTATCGCTCTTGCCACGCTGTTCAACAGACTTATTCGATAGTTCAGTTTTGTGTTAAGACCGCTGTGACAACCAACCCGTGAGACAACCAAACCCGGTCTCCCCTACTATCCCGTGAGACCGAAACCTTCACTGAGAGGGTATGACGTCTCACAGCTGATCGCAAACGGCATATTGTACTATCCCGTGAGACCGAAACCCTCACTGAGAGGGAATTACGTCTCACTACTGATCACGACAGTCATATTTTATCTCGAGAATCTGAAACTTTACTCAATATGAAGACCGTTTGACAAATGATAGGGTGCATCATAATATTATTCGATCTCTTGAAGATGAACATGAGTATAAGCAATGACTAGAGTAGGGACGCGAATATTACAATTATATGAGACAAGAACGATTAATAAGTTTGTTTAATGAAAGATTAAGAATTGAAACTATTCGGTCTCTGGAAACGGACGAATAGCGAGAGGGCCGTCTTACTGCAGACAGATTTCGTCATAGTCTTAATGACTTGAGGTAAACAATCTACGAATTCGGTGGTGTGGTCTGACAATTATAAAAGTGGGTTTGCTTATAACCTCACAATTGATTACAGATCATCTTCTGTAAAGGCGTAGTATGTTCTTTTTGTAATGCTTTAAAGTGTAGTAAGGAGTCGGCTTTCATTTGAAGATACACCGGAACCTTTGAAATCACTACTTTTAGAGGAACATACTGTGCAATGTAAACTGTTATTAGACAATATTCGCTCTTATAGTAGCGCGTTTCAAATGATCCTTTGGTGCTCAATAATTATCAGAAGGTCCGTTCATGCTTACTTTTAAGATACAAGGTCAAGTTTACCATTTGATAGGATCCCTTTTGCCTGTAGGCCAACCTAAGTTTGTTTAAATACCTATATTTTGTATTCGACTACAACGAATAGTGGAATACAAGAAATCAATATTTCTCAAATTTAAAACTGAACTCATTTCACAATTTTATAACAGGTTAATTCGTATGTATGCAGTTTTAAATCGACATTAGAAGCTTTTCCTCAAGATGGTGATATCGGCACTCAGGAACTCCCTGGACGTGTTATAACGCCCAGGCCACAGTATTACAAATTTTTCCTAAAATAGAGCAAGGAATGTATTTTCGCATAGCAACGGAGGGGAACTCGCGGGGGGTCAAGTGACGCGTCACGCGGGCCACTTACCACAAACATGCTTAGTTTGTGGTACCGAGCGCGAAAGAAAGTCATCGTGTTTTTAGTAAAGTTACTATGTTAACTAACGTAATTTAATACTTAAGTACATATTCTATAATGGTGTGCTCAAACTGTTAATCTACATTTAATTTAGATTATTATATTTTGATACTAAGTAATGTAGAATTTAAATCACATTCATTCATGTTTTCTTCAGATTTTAAGATTTTCTTATCAGAGTGTTCAATTTTAATGTAAGTAGTTAAATTTTATAAGAGACAATAATTAAGAACATTCAAAAATAAAGTGTCACGTATTTTTTTTAAACGACGAATGACGAAAAACGACCTAATCGCGGACGAAGTCGCGGGCAACAGCTAGTATTAAATAAAATCTATACATTTAATAAAATTTATATAGCTTAAAAGCCTATTTAATCGAATATTTTATTATGAGGTACAAAGCTGTTTAACTTTAATTGTAGATAATAGTTTTTTGATGACCCGGTACAGACCGTAGCCACAAACACTCTTTGGTTACCACTTACCAGGTTTACTCTTTAGTAAAGAGGCTATTTTTCTATGTCCAATTATAACACGACACAATACACATAAAATTCTCTTTCGATTACAGTAAATAAAAGTGGAAAATTTTTAAACATTGTTTCATATTTCATGAATGTTTTAAACAATTATTATTTTATAATTAATAATTAGATCCATTAGCGACTACAACTACAAAGCCATGGTGAGACCTTTGCTCCGAAAAAGCATAATATCACTATAGTTTCATCTTAATTCAATAAAAATAACATATAAAAACAAACAATCTTTCTATATACTAAACCACAACGTTATGACGCAATAAACAGACAGATAAACTTAATTAATTTCACCAAAAGTATGTGACCACTTGCAAGCAATTACATTAATGGAGGGGAATGATAATAAGGGAGGAGGGGGGGTGATTTAGCGCAGGTCACTGTATCAAAATGAGGAGAGCACACAGGAAATCGTGGTAAGTGACGTTTTATTTTCAGGCTATCGGATATCGTAGGGGAGTAACGTAAATATCGGCTTATGTGGTGCTCGTTTTCAGTTGATTAAATCATTTTTATTGGAGACAGACTTAAGTTATGATCACTTATCATCGTAAACAACGTGAATTATAATGACTAATGTGCGCTTTTATTTTGTGAAATCGTTTTGTATATTATTGCTCTAAGATTATCATCGACTTGTAATAAGTATAGGTAATCGTTTGTCGAATAATCGAAAGCTGATACATAATATAGGGCCTATATAGGGCCTATAGTCTTTAGTAATTAAACTTGATATTATAATATCTTGTTAGTAGATATTTTATAAAATTAAACCAATTTAGCAACCAAACCATTAGACATACCTGAAAATAAATTGTCATAAGAGACATCATTAGCATTTACCGTCCAATTAAACGTAGAAAGTGACTGAAAACGCCCTTACCACATTCTACACAGTGCCCGTGTTATTTCAAAGGAAAGGAGAGTATCCAAGAGGTATGAATAATCATGAAAAACCACGGAGTTTCATTAGAGACAGTCGCTTTAAACCCCCGGTTTTACGTACTTGATAGGTATCTCTGCTCGTTGAAAATGCCTTGCATTTTCATAAATTTCTTCAAATTTTTTTAAATCAAAATTTTCTTATAAGTACACGAGTATTTTGAAATCTCAATGCATTATGCAAGCTCACACTAATTGAAACACATCAAATAACTCAATATGGGTTTTATTTATTTATTAGGTACTTAATGTGCAGCAGTGCTCTTCTGCATCTGGCGTCTAGTCTTGGAGGGTAGCGGGATCCGAAGAAACGGTTTACCGCTGGCCGACCGCAGGTTGTAGGGGGCCCAATTAGCGGGTTAGCCACCCGTGAAAGGCTGCCCCGCCGCCTGTGTATAATCCCGAGTTGGCTCCAACGTGCCGGTTGGCGACCGGATGAGAGGACCCGTTGGCAATATTCGGGGGGTTTCGGGCGTCCCCGCAGTCTCCAAACTAGACCCCATCAATGTAGATCCTGCCTGCATTCGGGTGGTTCTATATGCAAAGCCTCGTTCAACTACCAACAGTTCCCGCCTATTCACTCTACCAAACAAATAAAAGTAAAGATGAAAAAGTCTCATAAAGGAAATAAGGTTTTACAGCGGCTGCACTTCCTCTCTTTCAAAGTGCACCTCACCAACATCCGAGGCTTGCACTCTAATCTACTTTCAGTCCATCACCATCTTGAGACAGAGAAGCCGCATCTACTATTCCTTACGGAGACGCAAATTAAGAACCCCGCTGATGCAACATACCTGAAGTATCCAGGCTATTCTATTGAATACAATTTCAAGCCAAAAGCCGGAGTTTGTGTTTATGTTCGCGATGATATTTGCCTTTTGCGTCTTCGTCAACTTGAAGAGCCCAGTTTTTCAGTCCTGTGGTCGATGGTGGACATGGGCACTCATAAAATTATATATGCCTGTGTATATCGATCGCACAGTGGTGACTTTGAGACAACTAGGTTACTTAACTACCTCAGTGAAGCTGCTGATGTGATTGGAAGTCGGTACCCTGACGCAGAATTGGTCTTTCTGGGAGACTTTAACGCCTGTCACGCCGAATGGCTATTTCCATTCCAAAAGACCGACCATGCGGGTAGAGAAACTTTCAACCTTGCGCTGACTCATAACCTCTCCCAGCTGGTTCAAGAAGCGACACGTGTTCCTGACATCGAAGACCACACAGCAAACTGCCTCGACCTTCTGTTAACAACAGATCCAGACAGACACTCAATATCAGTCTCTGCACCTTTAGGATCATCTGACCACTGTCTGGTGAAGACTGTATCGAACTATCCTCCTCCAGACACTACCACCAGTTATAAGCGGAGAGTATGGAAATACAAGTTAGCAGATTGGGAAGAGATGCGTCACTTTTTTGCAAGTTATCCATGGCGACAAGTCTGCTTCTCGTCGGCCGATCCTTCCAGCTGCGCGGATAATGTCGTTGATGTTATTCGTCAGGGAATGGAGTATTATATCCCTTTCTCAGACGTTAACTTCGATGGCAAAGCTAAACCTTGGTTTAACTCCGACTGCATCACCGCAGAGAAACGGAAGTTCTTAGCTTATAAAGCCTGGGTCGATGCTCGACTACGCAAAGCTCCAGATCTGCGCTCGAAAAAGAGGGCATTTAATAAGGCCGCCAAATACTACAAAAAGGTGCTCAAAAAAGCCCGATTCGACCGAATTGAGAGTATTGGCAAGAAACTGATATCCTACCCTTCAGGTAGTAAGGCTTTTTGGTCTCTTGCCAAGATTGTCGAGTCAAACTTCTGTCGTCCTTCACTGCCACCGTTACTTAAGTCTGATGGTTCGTTGGCACATAGCGCGAAGGAAAAAGCCGATTTACTGGCATCACTTTTTGCAAATAATTCGCGTCTAGATTCTGGTAATAAATGTCCACCAATAATTCCCCATTGTGGCTCATATATATCTATATATAGACGTGAATAAAGCCAGCGGACCGGATGGCTTGCCTGCGGTAGTATTTAAGAACTGTGCACCAGAGTTGTCTCCTGTCCTCACACGCCTTTTCCGCTTATCTTTAAAATCCGGAATAGTTCCCAAGAGTTGGAAAGTGGCAAACGTTCAACCTGTACCCAAAAAAGGTAATCGTGCTGAACCCACGAACTATCGGCCAATATCAATAACCTCCGTACTCTCTAAGATTATGGAGCGTATATTGAATGAACAACTTCTCGAACACCTAGAAGCCAACGACCTCCTCAGCGACCGCCAATACGGCTTTCGCAAAAAGAGGTCGACTGGCGATCTTCTAGCGCACGCTACACACCAATGGGGCGAAGCCTTGGAGAATCATGGAGAGGCGTTGGCCGTCTCTCTAGACATCTCCAAGGCATTTGATAAGGTTTGGCATGCTGGCTTACTGAACAAGCTTCCAGCGTACGGTATTCCCCATGTCCTTTGTGCTTGGATAGAAGATTTTCTGAAAGAACGCACGATACGTGTCATTATTGATGGTTGTTCATCAGATGAAATGACTATTAATGCCGGTGTTCCTCAGGGATCCGTCCTCTCTGCAACTTTATTTCTTCTGCACATAAACGACCTTCTCAAACCCAACATGTTCGGATATGCAGATGATACTACTGTTGTGGAGAGGTATCTGTCCAATGCCCAAGCATCCCAAATCATCACCAAATCCGAGCGGCAGGCTATGGTTGCGCGTATGAACTCAGCCTTACAGGATGTCGCTAGTTGGGGCGACGCTAATCTGGTAGAGTTTAACGCGAAAAAAACACAAGCGTGTTTTTTCACTGCCAAACGGACTTCTCTCCATCTAACTCCATCTTTCTGTGATGTACCGATCTCATTAACTGACAGCCTTGATCTACTTGGTGTATCGATTTCTGCAAATCTCAATTTCGGACAATTCATCGAGTCCAAAGCCCATATAGCAGCCAAAAAACTTGGAATACTTGCTAAAGTGAGACAATACTTCACACCGGAACAGCTTCTAAAACTTTATCAAGCCCAAGTTCGGTCGTGTGTGGAGTATTGTAGTCATCTTTGGGCGGGTTCCGCCAAAACTCACCTTGGAGCTTTGGACTCCATCGAGCGACGAGCTTGCAGAATTATTGCCGATCCCTCGTTGATTCGTCGTAACCTTCAAAGTTTAGATCACCGCCGACAAGTTGCATGTCTGTCGGTCTTCTATAGAATACATTTCGGTGAATGTGCGTATGAACTCCACCACCTTATTCCACCTTCTCCATTTCTTTATCGAACATCCAGGCGTGGAATGGGGTTCCATCCCTTCACAGTCGATATACCGCACACACGCACTCAGCGTTATGCGAATTCATTTTTCATTCGAACTGCAAAGGTGTGGAATTCTCTTCCATCGTCAGTATTCCCGGACCATTATAATCTGCAGCTCTTCAAGTCTAGAGTGAATAGGCTTCTTCTAGGCAGACGTGCTCCTTCATAGATCACATCACCGCTTTACATCAGGCGGGATAGTGGTCAAACGCCTGCCTATCATGTATAAAAAAAAAAAAAAAAAAAAAAAAATGTAAATAATAAAATGATTTGTGTATCAAACTAAAACCGTTGTGATTTTTACAATAAATTTTCATTTAACAGTTTTGATTATCTATGTAATGTACCTACCTACCTACCTAAGTCAGTTTATAATTAAATTTTTCAGGCCTTAAAAATTGTCTTAATAAATAATTAATAGGTATATTACGTAGGTACCCCAAAATGATAAAGAAATAAGTAATAACTAGTGTGTTAAAAAGTGTGGTCAAAAAATTAATAACACCAACAAAAAACTTTCTATACAGCCACTTGACAAACTTACAGTATATTTTAGACATAATTTAGCGGTGACCTGTCGCTTCGTGCCAAATGGGGTGAAATGAAAGATGGTCCTTACACCTCATTAACATAGCCTGGAGATGTTTGTATGTTTTGTACTTATAATAACTATAGAAATATTTTTTTAATAGTACCACGGATTGTTAAATAGATTAGTTGTGGTGTCTGAATATCATACGTCCCAGTTTTTAACGTACCTACTATTTAAAAATAAGATGGTGCTTTGAATTTTTTTTTTCTTTTACAGTGAACTGTAAAATAAAAAAAAACCGCCTTATTCCAAAGTATTTTACACTATATTTTTACTAGATATCTAGACAAATATATTGACAGTACGAAAAGGTGAGCCATTCCTATCAGTCGAGTGTAAGAAACTGTCGCAAATAATCTGAAATTTATTTGCAGACAGTTCGGCTTATCCAAAAATTATACAGCATCTGTTATAGTAAAAAGTATCTCGTGGCAAGGACAGCCTCTCCAGGAGTCGGTGATAAATCGACTGTCGCGCCATCTCTTGTCTGCTACTTATAGTCGCTTTATGTACTATCCGACCAAATTGAAAATGCACCTACTATCAAACTTGCTATGCTATATTGAACCTTATCTGTAGCATAATAGGGTTTATAAGGTATGCTGGTCATGAAAATTTGGTAGCAACGAAGAAAAGTTTGCGAGAATATTGTAACAGTTTTGGTATAATGGCGGAGGTTACGTTGCTTTTATGATAAATTTCCGATTTAATTATATATGGGGCGGTAAGAGGATCTGTTTGTTATATCCGCTTTATAAGTAGGTTGATGATAGTAACATTGAAACTAGGCAGTAGTTTTGTATTGGATGCTAATTAAGTGCTGTTAAAGAATTTATTTTATAATAAGTAAGAAATCTAAATCTAACTCAAACATCTATTTATTTAACCAGACTTCCTTTAGAAGCACTTTGAATAAACAATCTAGGGATTGAATCTATCTAGATTCTAGACTATAATGTGGATTCAATATAATATTATAATCGTTTAGGTAAGAATTAGGACGAAAAAGTGCATTCCCATAAAATGAAAATATCATCGGCACACTGTTTAAAATATAGTTAAAAGTTACTATCAGTTAATGTTACTTTAAAACCTCATTCCTACTATGTACTTATTCGTACCATACCAACACAAAATTGCAATAAAATAACAACAATTAATGATAGAACAACAAACCATTTCTCACAGGGCACCGCTATCCATCTTGTTTTCATATCCATTACGTAGTTCGAGCGGCCGCCGCTAGATGGCGCTGAACTAATTCATTATGCATACTGATGACCCGTGGTAATGAAGCCGCCATTTTCACGATTTTCTTACTGAAATTTTGGATATTAAGGTTGAGATAAATAATGACTAGGTGAGAGATTGTGTTTATTTTTCAGCTGTATTATTTTTTTCAATTAATTGATTGTGTTAAATATTACAGAAACTTTATAATGCCTTGTGTGTTTTAACTGCACATATGCAATAGAAAATTTTGTAAGTACCTACTTAAAAAGTTGTATCTTAGATAGGTGCATAATATAAAAACAACAACAAATAAATAGAATTGAATATGTATTATGAATCTCAAACGAAACAATAAATAAATAATTTATAATTTATTCTACTAAAAACAAAACACCATAATTTACATCCCTTACAAGAATACCCAACCAAAAACATTAGTCAGGTGACTTAACAGAACTCCAGTAAATAGTCAATCCATTATATTCAATAAGCAAACAGACGATATGTGATAAATTATGGCCGAATCAATCCATCTTATTCCAAACCCCACATTTATATTATGCACCCTGGACGTTGGCCAGAGGAAAAATAAAAGAAAATTTATAGATTCCGAGACCGTTATATTTTATTGTTATTGCCAGCCTTTATTTTATCAATACTATCTTGTGGTTATTGATAAAAACACTCAAGGGAGACAATTCTGTGGAAGCGTTGTGTTCTTGTATACCTATACGTATATTTTAGTATTAGGTTCATTAAAATTATAAGGTTGAATCGGTATAATGTTTAAAGTTTTTGTAAACTGAGATTCGTTTTAAATTTGTTATCGATTGTAAAGTTATTGGTATTGTTGGAGGAATGAAACTTTTTCCCCATCTTATAAATTATTTTATAGTAAGAAAATATAATAACTAAGAATAAATTATAATACCACAGTAATACAATTATAAGAAATAACACGCGAGGCCGGGTTAAATATTAGTTTGAATTTAATAAGAATGTACTGCGATTCTACACAGCTACCTAATTGATGTAGTTAGGTAGTTGATAAGATAACAAATCGCAGCAAGATTACAAAATTGTAAGAAATATTGTTTGTGGTGGTTTAGAGTTAATATAAAAAGTGTAGATATTTTATACCTTACCTAGGTACATACCTATCACTTACTATCAAGTGCATATTTTTTTCTTTTATAAATTAAAGTGATGATTTTAGTGGCTATGTTTTTACTAAAATCAGATAGTACCTAACTGTTAATCCGTTAAGACACTAATCACTTCTTGGATTTCCTCCCCGCTGAAATTAAGCGGTAATCCCGTTTCTTATCTTTTCCCGCTAATTGCGAACAATTTGCATTTCGATAAATGCCTTATTTTCCCTTTGAAACATTATAATAATATGAAGTGTATATTTTATAAAAAGGTTTAGGTAAGGCAATGCTCTGATAAAAGAGGTAGATCATTATAATATTTTCACCACTAAATACTTATTTGATTGAATTAAGAAACAAAGTTTTTATCGGTTCATTCGTACCTGTATTGTAAATATTTCAGTGTGAAAAACGGCAACCGAATAAAATAATTCATATAAAAAAAAACTATATCCCCAAAATACTCAAACATTTGGCGGCTAAATTCGGAAAGCGGGTTGCCGCGGCTTTGTAACTCCCGTACCTATACATATTCATGATTTTTGAACCCGGGTTTTCATCTCGAATTTACGAAAGGAAATTAAGGAGATTTAGCAAAAAAGCCTCCTTGTGGAATCAAAGACTATGCTAATTGGCGGCTTACGTTAATTACTCGCGCCCTCTTGTGGGGAGCGGACGAACTTGCATATTTGTAATCTGTTACACAATTCCGATTCGAATTTGGAATTGTTTTTTTCTGTGCAGGTTGCTTTAAAAAGGTTTCATATATTTAAATTGAGCCATAAACCCCTAAACTTAAATAATATAAACCAGTCCAAACTTCGTTAAATTGACACGGCGATGCCTTTTTCAATTTGAATACAATATTACAATAATATTTTAAAACTTTCTGTTTGTTCGTGGTTGTTTTTTAATTTTTTCCATTTATTAATTTCAATCTTGACGCCTGTTAATATATTCCATGTCCGCGGCTAAATTGAAAAGTTTGAGTGTCCACGGATTTTATTTGTACCCTCATTTAAATAACGGAACCCCCTCCCCCTCCCCCTCCCGGTACATGAGAAGCGAATAAACTATGAGTGGACTTTATTTAGTATTCTACAATATTATTTTGGTACGGACGAAAATATATTTATTGTAAATGATGCGTTGCTATATTTACTCTTGAAATAATTTAACTTTGTCTTCCGTTGTGAAATGAAATGGTATAAAATATGTTATGGTTTTTAACCTTAATGATAAGATAATATGACACAGGTCATATTAAATTCACAATCATATGAAAGGACATACCTAACATAACATAAAAGTAGAAAATAGCATAGGAAATTAAATATACCTAAGTATTACCTAATTATTGTTGTTTGATTCGTAAGAAAAAATCAAAAAATGTATTTAATATTTTTAATTCGAAAATGAGCTATTGATATGACATTTGTAGAAAATTTTTAAGCCTATACCTATTATGTTCGTTGAAATAATTAATCTGTACATACCTTCACCTATATTTTTAAATAATGTAGAAACATAACCGCAAATAAGTGGCACCCATGTAAGTTTTCTACATATTTATTGTACATGCTTTAATCTTTTTATTATAATAATTCAAAGATAAAAGAAGATATATAGCAAGGAAGTAGGTATCACAACCGAAAATTTTCCATTTACTGTCCACGGAATTTCGAGCTAAATGTGTAGTCTGTCGTTACTATGGCATTCCGATTTGAGACGTCACGAGTGCTCTAGAAATTACTAGTTACTGCCCGTGGTATTGCTTGTACTAAATACATATATTATATATTTATATTTATATTTATATTTATGGCTTTATCATGCTCTAGGTACTTATGATTGTAACTTATATTTAGCCTAGGTAGGTATATATAATCTGTCTTTTTATTGAGGCAAAAGTTATAAGATGCTATGAGCTAAAAAATCAAACTAAACTCAAACTTAAACATTACTTATTGTTCATTCAACTAGACTTACTTTATAAGCGTCTTTCAAGCAGTGTCTACAGACAGGAGCCAGCAGGAAACTAGGTACATATGTATAGTTGCTCTTTTAAAGCATGCCAATTCATATTATTTTTTTCATAATACATACACAGTACATATCATAATAATGATACCTAATGACACACTTTTCATCACCTCTTGACTAACTACTACACATTTATACATTTTCAAAATTCATCCGTACCATTAGTTACATGACTATATCCCTTTGACAATCGCCCAAAACGAAACAAATTACCCGAATCTGGTCGAAATAGAGCAACATACACCAGCTGACATTGCATTTGTTACGCGATATCTCTAATTATTTTTTTAGAACCGATGGCAACCGATAACCGAACGACGGCCGATCGCATAAATTTGCATTTATTTCATATCCAGTGAACAGGGGAATAAAATTAGACGCACATGGGCTCGGAACCGTTGCTTTTTAACGGCCGCTCTTTCCCATGGCTTTTAGTTTGCCGAAAACTGAGATAAAATAGTTTTTGAAGTAAAGGCGAGTCGAGAGTAAAATTTAAAGGTCGCGTCATGGCAATACCGTCACGTCATGGAGTAAGGCGACGATTTTGGTATCTTTGAATCTTGCCAAAGAAGTTTCACTGATGTCTGATACTGTGCTCGGCACACACGCTCTTTTTTAGAACTTGTACGATCTTTATCGGACGTTAAAATTAAAATATATCATCTGCATAGCTTTTGTGAAGTAGGAACTATTAACTGCGCCTAACAACCGCAGACGAACTCGCATGCAAAAGCGCGTTCAATAGCTTGTGTGTTATATTATATTCTGATACGTAAGCTACATAACAGCTAAGTATTATCAAAATCCGTTCAGTGATTTTCGCATGAAAGAGTATCAAACATCCATACATCCAATTCCATACTTAAAAACTTACAAATAACTTACAATATTACTAACAATATTGGTACTTAAAGGGATTCTGTATTATTAGGTAAAATTTTCTTTACTTTCAATGTTTTAAAAATAAAATTAATTTGCTTTAATTTATTTTTTTTAATCTATTCATCAAAAGATGGCGCTCTATAACCTGGTTACTGATATATTCTATTGCAGAAACTGCTCTCATGAATAAAAAAATTATTTATTTATTTCTTAATACATGCATTTATAAGCACAAATTTATCTTAATTAACTGATAAAGTTATCTAAATAAGATAAAAGATAGAGATATTGGGAACATTTACATAAATATAAGCTTAACTTAAACAGTGACATGAGAAATGAGAATACTAAATTATTTAATTAAACTACTTTCACTCAAGTAGTTAAATCCATACTAATATTATAAATGCGAAAGTAACTCTGTCTGTCTGTCTGTTACTCAATCACGCCTAAACTACTGAACCAATTTGCATGAAATTTGGTATGGAGATATTTTGATACCCGAGAAAGGACATAGGCTACCTTTTATTGCGAAATATGTACCACGGGCGAAGCCGGGGCGGACCTCTAGTATACAATAAATCAGCATAAAGTAAAATACATAGTAGGTACATAAAAGATATAGAAAGTATGTATTTATGAAAGAATATTTTTAAGACTTGAATTGTATTTCAAGACGCACATTAAAACATTTATTTATTCAATTAGACTTCTTCTCGAAGCACTATTGAATCATCATAACAAATTAACATTTACCACCGAATAGGAAAGCAGTGGAGAAGAACCGGCAAGACAAGAAGAAACTCCATAGTTGCTCTTTTTAAATCATATCAATATTACAATTTAATTTGACTTAATATTATGTAACTGCATATAATCATAATACGCCAAAGAACTGTCCTGTGGTTCTTACGCATCAACCCTCCATGGATTTTCATCTTCCAGATATCCCTAAATGCTGTATTTGTTTCATAATAATTATCCCATATCTCTATCCTTAAATGAACCAAATATTAATGATATCAATCACTACATAGTATAAAACAAAGTCGGTTTCTCTATCCCTATGTCCCTTTGTATGCTTAAATCTTTAAAACTACGCAACGGAATTTGATGCGGTTTTATAGTAGATAAAGTGATTCAAGAGGAAGGTTTTAGTATATAATTTATTAGGTTTTAGACAAAGCGGGCGAAGCCGCGGGCGGTAAGCTAGTAAATTTAATAAAGTTACCTTAGATTTAACATTGACATTGAACAAACAAACACTGACCGTAATGCACTATTGGCACTAATGCAAGCAAATTTATTCTTCCACGATGAATGAATTAATGAATAAAGCAGACATTCCTCACGACTACTTCTTATTTGGTAGGATTATTGAATCACATTGTTCAAGTATTGTACGATTGATTTTACTAATGTTTTATTAATCGGGATAAACAGAATTAAATGGCATTCCAAAACTTAATATGTTTGCTTTAGGATTTATATTTTATTGTTTCAAAATAAACGTTATTCTTTTGAAAATGAAGTACATACATGTTATTTGAATAACTATTGTAAAATTTTGGTGAGTAATAAAGATGTAGAGTGTAGGTACTTACATAGATTTTAAACAGTTGTTGTACTCTGCAATTCCATTACAAGTAAAATAGCTGTGCCCCGCGGTTTTACCCGCATTGATCGGCTCCTATATCCTTCCTCGATAAATGGGCTATCTAACACCGAAATAATTTTTCAAATCGGACCAGTAGTTCCTGAGATTAGCGCGTTCAAACAAACAAACAAGCTCTTCAGGTTAATTATATTAAGTATAGATATATAATATAGCTATGTATAACACGTATCTACAATATACATTACACTGAGATAACTGAGATTTCTTTGTTTTTTTTCGTAAAATAATACCAACCACATTCATACTTATTTCTCAAAAACACGCTAACAAAATCCTACTCCGCGCAAACTTCTCTTCCTGAAAACAAGCAGTCCCCTTAACCGGGAATTGTCATAAAATAAAAGCAAAGCCAGTCAGTTTATCTTATATGATTTACACCTATAGATACAAACTATACAAGGTTTGTGTGTTTGTTCGTTACCCGCACCGAGGGCCATGAATATTCATGAGTAGATACACCATATGCCTGTACATTTTTCATCGTGAGAAATTTTTATGTTGGGTGACTTTGTTTACCGTATTTACGTAAGCTGGGTATCGTTTTAGGGTGGAAGTGTAAAATTTAATACTTATAAAAATTGTCGATAGCAATAAATATAGTAAAAACCTCGGCGAAGTCGGTGTACATAGGGTACATAAAAAATATACCGGCCGAAATGAGAACCACCTTTTTTTGAAGTCGGTTAAAAAAACACACACACTTTAAATATTAATAAGATGAAGGAACTGGAAAACAGAGGAAAAGCTTATCATCTTTGGCCTATTTAATCTGTGGTAAATGCAGTTACACACATTTTAATTTCACCTCTTTCTGCTATTATAGGTAGTTGCAATTTTCAATGAACTATTTTAATAGTAGGTGAAGTTTTTAAGTCTGGCAAGTACAAAAATAAGCTATTTAATTTATTTTCTCATGCCTTATTAAAAAAAAACGTAAGAAAAAAAACGTTGATCGCCGTATGTTATTTTTATTTGTTACATAAACCGTAGTTACTATAATTAAACGCCATAAACATTTTCTAGCTAGGTAAAACGTCTATGTATTTTATTGTAATTGTTACAGAAAACTCTGTAATTAAAACACAACCATAGCATGTACGGTTATCGTCTAAATATGTACTAACGTTACAATACATTACACCACAAACTACGGAAAATTGCACGCTATTCCCCCCTCTATTTCCACCTTAATAATGGGGAAATTAGTGTGACGTATTTATGATTTAATTAACATATGTAAATATTGTTAAATATTTGTGTGCTGATGAGTGCTGACGTGGCTCGGCTAATGTTTTCCTTGTTTGTTTTATTTTATCACGCTCGAATTAAATATGTTAAGTATTAATGAACTGCTTTGCTACAGTTATGACATGCTTATATAAAGAACTGGGATAACATATTTTCGTATAGTAATACTAGCGGTCCGCCCCGGCTTCGCCCGTGGTACATATGAAAAATAGATGTTGGCCGATTCTCAGACTTACCCGATATGCACAGAAAATTTCATGAGAATCGGTCCACCCGTTTCGGAGGAGTATGCAGACTAACATTGTGACACGAGAATTTTATATATAAGATATCATGGACTAATAGAATATATTATGTAGTTTTAGTATAGGTAGGTAGGTACAATAGTATGGTTTAGTTTTGCATTCGCTCCTGACAGTGGCGGATTTTAACAATTGTTTCAGTAGAGTAGTTATTATATTTAGTGTGAAAAGATTTCAAAATATGGTGTTTATTCTTTTTCAGAATAGAAGTATCTAGAAGAGAAGGAAGAAAGATATGAAATAGGCGTTATTTATGACCGCGGTAACGAGGATAGAAGTAAATTACCTAACTACACAAACGCATATAATATTATTTAGTATATATACATAATGCTACTTCTGTCAGAAACTATATATCACCCTTGGAATATGCTATTTGCTCAACAACATATAATTTTTAACAAAATTTGTTCAGTGTCAAATAAATTCAAGACGAAGCCTATATACTTATGTATCCTACCAAAAGCAACCTGAAAAAACTATAAAATGTCAGTTAAAAAAAACTAAAAGTTAATAATATCAAGCCATGAGGTCAACCGTTTACCGCCGTGACCCCCGCCTCAGTGGTAATTAGCAGAGGAAGGAAGTCCCTTCGATTCCCTGATACATATATTAGCATATGATTTACATATGCTATACTGCATGCCCTAGTTATGTTAACGGATTCATATTTTGTGGTTATTTTGCTGTTTTGCCTTTGTTTTAAAGGAATTTGATTGTCTTGTAATTAATTTATCGAGTTTAATTGTAAACACATAAATTGTTTATTTCATTTAGTTTAACAAAATATACACTGTTAGTCAAATGTCAATTAAAGATTATTTTGTTATAAATTATAAGTTTGAAAATTTTGAAGTTTTGAAATTGAATATAACTAGATAACAAACATACAACATGCAAAAATACTATCGGCTCTATATTCGAAGAAAAGAATAGAAGCTTAAGTTATAGGAATTAAGAGTTTAAACTTTAAAGGCGATTAATCAATTTTCAATCGCTTAACATAAGAAAAAAATATTCTATGCTCTTAATATAATTTCACGCTGAATTTCGAAAGTTCACGATAAGAAATTTTTACATTTTAGTATTTAACGCTTTTTACATTAAATAATGTACATTAGGTAACTTCCGGTGAGGGGAGGTTGGTATTGGTGGATCAGCTGACCGTATATCCGGTTGGGGGATTTTAGTGGTCTTGTTAGGTCAGGTTTTAGAAATTATTATATTATACTAGCCGTGCTCCGCGGTTTCATCCGCATTGCTTTGCTCCTGTTGGTGTTGGCGTGATGATATATAGCCTTCTTCGATAAATGAGCTAACACCGAAAGAATTTTTCAAATCGGACCAGTAGTTCCTGAGATTAGCGCATCCAAACAAACACTTCAGCTTTATAATATTAGTATAGATTTCGAGTTAAAATAATGATGCGGATATATTGTTACTGATGTTATAAGCAGGATGATTTGTTGGTAATGACAATGATGAAAATTCATCTGCAGCTAGTAAGCTATATTATCATTACTGAATTATATACTTTTTTCCATCTGAGTCAGAATATAAATAATCAAGCAAGGCCATTCCATCAAACAATGTGTTGTAGGAATTGGTACAAAGTCAGTAGAGGCGAAGCTTTGAGAGGCTGGATCGTTTGCAGGCTGCTGAAAATAACGTTTTAAGACTTTTAACATGTATAATATTAAAAAGTGATTAATTTAATGTATTTGTAAGCATTCAAGATAGAATTTTATATGCTTTTCTAATACAATTGGCTGTCATAAAAGAGTTAATTAAGCAGGTGCGTAGGTACACACTTCCCAATAAAATGACAATAAAATTGTAGATCGCTGCAAAAACAATAGTACAGCGATAGGACGTTATCCGTTGAATGTTATTTCACATAGTGCTGGCCAAATACAACATTATTCCGTCGCATTCAGCCGCAATAGTGATGTGACGATTTACATACGTGCGGTTAAATAAATTAATAAGTATTGCTCGCTAAACTCCTGCTATTAAAGCTAAAAATGTGGGGCTTAATGTTTCTCAGGGATTTACGTTGGTGAGTAATTTTAAAAATTTATTTTTAAGTTTTCTAAAACATAATTCTTTCTTCTTATTTCAAATTTTTTCCTTCAAATGTAATGTAGATTTCGTTCTTACAAAAAGTAGATTCTAATAAGTAGGTAAGTAAACAATTAGATAGATCTTATATTTTGTACAATGAGACATTCAGCAATGAAGTAATGCGTTTCTTTATCATTATTAAAGGCAACATAAACTTACTTGTAACTTACTGAATTTTAGCATGAGCATACTCGCAATAGTGCATTACTTTTAAGCGTGCATATTCAATACTATAGAGAATAGATATCTGATATTGCTGTATGATTCAATTAAACAAAATCGGCTCAATGGCATGCGATAATATTTTACACACATGACATAAAATCAGCATGAAGTCATTTAACTAGTGAATTATCTCATCCATTTTTCTCAGCACAGAGTACGCTTAATATGCGCATAAACTTAAACTGATCATCTGTTCAAAACTTGACATTGGCAGAATCCGTCCTCACTGGGATCGAGAGTTGCCACTTGAAAAAAGAAGCAGAAGAAGTCAATTAACTAACTTTATAATTAATATTTTAACCCACGATTTATACATTTAAAAAAAATTATATATGTAATTAGTAATTTTCTATCGACTATATCCCATCACTATTCCAGCGAGTATGATTTAGGGAGACAGTCGGGTAAGTGGTATTGTTTCATTAGTTACTAGATATCCGAGATGTATGGTCACCGTTTAATTACTATGCTGTATGATGGACTGAGGGAAGTACATTTTTATATTATATTTATATATGAACAATGAACATGGTTGAAGGGTTAAAGCCACTTTATAGGCATACAATAAAAAGAAGAGGCTTGGAGACTAGAGATGTGTTAAAATTAAATTGATATAATCTTTAAATAATCTATATTATTCTATTGTTATTGGTAATTGGTATGATGATGAGAGTTTTCAATGTTGTGTGTCATCTTTGCATAATTTTAAGGATTTAACATTTCAAGAGCGAAAAACTCAGAAAAATTGAACTATTATTAATATCACGTCAATAAACGTAAAATTACAGTGTAGTGGCAAATATCTTGTACCAAAAAAATTGTGCCTACTTTGTATGATATGATTTAACTCTTGATAATAGCTAGGTGCAAGATCACAGCGTGAAATACTCAGAAATATCCGTAGAATAGTTAATAATGAACATCTAGCCAAAACTCAAATTTTGAGAAAATCGTGAAAGTTGCAGCGTAAATCAAATCTCTATGAAGCTCAGGTATCTGCCCAGATTTCTGTAGGAACGACAGCGTCCTAGACGCACCCAGGTGCTTTGTATTTTGCATTTCCCTGTATTTCGCATTTCCCTGTATTTCGCATTTCCCTGTACTTCATGCATATTAAAACCCAAAAAGATATATTTATTAACCTCAGGTAATACAATCCTGCAATTCGGTTCACAGCGTCCATATAACGTTCCGGTATGAATGCCCAGATCAGCCGCCACCTGTCGACTTCCCACCGAATTTATAATTCGGGGATTGTGCAGATCTCACTAATTGTATTCACCGAGCTACACGATATAGACAGACTGTTTGCTTTTAATTGATTGTGGGTTTTTTCTGGACACAGGACTGTTGACCTTTTTGTTGGTATATAGCTGGCCAGGCGGTATATTCTAGACAAGACTAAAATATGTAACATATCTATAGATATATATATAAAACTCAAAGGTGACTGATATAGTGATCTATCAACGCACAGCCCAAACCACTGGACGTATCGGGCTGAAATTTGGCATGCAGGTAGATGTTAGGACGTAGGCATCCGCTAAAAAAGGATTTCTCGAAATTCTTGCGGGAACGGGGAAAAACGGGGATGCACGTACAAAGTCGTGGGCGGAAGCTATAGTTCCTCCATATAATCGATTTCATTCTTATATATAGGTAGGTAAGTAAGCCTTAAATATTGCTAGATATTTAAATCTTTAGATATAAAGTACATGATAATGATGGCATATTTCAAATATAGGTATATAAATAACAGTAGATCTGTTTGAAACGCTTTTAATCTCATGCTACGACCTGGTTAGGATTTCTATCAACCAGCTAATAAAATATTGAAATGACAATTTATGTGTTTGTTTGCCGATCAACCATTACCATAATCACATTTTTAATTGATATTGTCTAAAATATAACCTAAGGAAAGACAATTTTATCACTCTTTATCTGCTTTAGAAAAAACATTGTGACCTAAAACAACTGCAACGAAAGTCAATCATTTAGGCTATGTTCTTTAAAACATAATGTATTCAACGTAAATGCGCCGGCGCCGGTCTCAGACGCGTAATTTCACGCATCGCGGTACGGGCAAATTGTGTGTTGCACCTAACATACATACACACTAAACGGTCATAATCTTCGCTTTTTATTTCTTACATTTTCCGTTTAGACGTTCAACTTTTTGTTACAAATCTTTCTATTTATGATACAGGTAAAAACAACTCCATTTCAGCAATAACCATAAATTTGTCTATGAAAAAACAGATTTCTTTTTGTAATGGACAAAGTAAAAAACTGTTGCGTGTGTTACATCATAAATTTGCGTTACGGCGTTATTTTCAAAATGCTTAAATAAAACGAGAGAATAATAATTATTAATAGGTACTTAAGTATTGGTAGGTACTTTTGTTCAGGTTCATGACAGTAAATTCTTTATAATATTAATATGTGGCAGTTGATGTCTAGATAAGTAAAAATATTACTTTGCTGCGCCTAAGATGATATACCTACTTGAAGAAAAAATATATTAATGTATGGATCATTGATATAAATACTTAGGAAACAATGGATTTCAATAGTAATCACATTTTTAAAATTTTGTAGGTAAGTATTTTCAATCGTAATTTAAATGCATTCAGTTTTTAGATTCCTGTTGAGGAAAACACAAAAAAACACACAACTAATGATTTAAAAAATACTTTCTGTTATTGTTTATTTTCAAATTCATAAATTCTTGTTACTTTCTTGCATTTGCAATTGTATAAATCAGAAGTTGATATTCGCAAAACTAACAGCAAACTTAACGGCCATTTACCTTCCTCGCTTTGCTATTAATACGCATCTACTATCGATTCCTAAAGCATATAGTTAACTATAACTTAGTACATATAGTAAACGATAACACGACTCATTTTCCGTACAAATAAGTAGCCAGTAAACTGTCTCGTCCATTGTTAACAATCATTTGTGTGCGCGCTGCGTGAAATGAACTTAACCGCCTACACACACACACACACACATACACACCTACACACACACGCATTATGTAAATAATTGTCACTTTCCATACGAGGTAATGATGTAGTTTTGGTATTGGTTCGTCTTTGTCATGTGGTTACAAAGAGGTGATGTTAAAATGCATTGAAGTATACAACAAAGTTGCCCGTTGTCTTTCTGTCCCTAGCTAAAATCTTTAAAACTAGGTAAAGGATTTTGATAGAGTGGTTTAAGAGAAGGTTTTAATATATATAATTTGTTAATTTTTCGCGAAAGCCGCGTGCGGAATGCTAGTAAAATACCTAAATTTTAAGCTTTGGTTGCGAGTTGCGACGCTAGAGGAAAGCTCTCTTCGTTCTTTTAAAAAAAATCTTATCTACATAAAAAATTTCATGTTTGATTCATGCATCTATAATATTAATCTATAACTTACATTTACTTGGGTTCGGGTGTGTTCCACGTTATTTCTTTTAGTTATCTACGTAGTCACATCCCATTTTCACTCCCTTTGAGTTTTATTATTTTGTTACAATTTACCTTACCACCTTAAGATGCAGCCTGTTTTCTACTTTCAAAATACATTTATGCACATAGAGCCAGAATAAGGATAAATGAAATAATATTTTTTCTTGTGACTCTTTGTTAACGTATTGTCGCCGTAAAATAATTAAGTGACATTAAAAATTAATTCAAAGTATTGAATTAAAAAAAAAATCTTTCTAGAGCCTCAGAAATATATAAATCACATTACTGTTAATTTAATTTGGTGTAATGAGAAATAATAACGCATATTTATGAATATTCATTATATTTATAGTATTAAGTACCTTAGGTTTTCCTATTTCAGAAAAAAATTAAAAGGAAATGTTATGTTATAATAAATAAAATTGACTGCATTATATATACATACCTAATTAAAATTTTGTTGATAATTAACACTATAATATGTTGATGACTGTTATAATTATAAAAAAGTTATAACAGTCACACACTGCATTATAAATAAACCATGAAATATGCGTTCAACAATATTAACAAATAAAAACGATTCGTCGAAATTTGTCACGCCACTACAATAATTTATTTCTAACCGTGTTTACATTAATAATCCCAGTCAACACATTATGTATATAATTATCTATACACATACAAAACGCATGCAACGCAAGGTGTGAAATCTCGATCGACATTGAAAAAACTCACAGATAACTCGCTGCATGTATAAATTATGTTACGAATTAATGAAGCAAGGTCGCTTGAATACATTTTCCGTTTACTTTCGTGTTCAACGTGCTCGCTACGTCATTATAATTTATGTTAACTATATAATAAATTCATTACGACGCGCGCTCAGATACGAACCATTGGTTCCGCTACCCGCCGCTAGATGGCGTTGCGTGTACTGAAACAATTTGACGCCTGTATTTTCTATCGCCTGAAGCTCGCAATAAAAGTTTGTTGTGTTTTTAAAGGCCGCTTGTCTAGGCTGCAGACTCAACACTGACGTAGTTATGTTAATATAGTGAGTCGGTTTAGTGGGATCATTACAATATTTCAGTAAGTAATGCTCAACCGCACGCAAAGTTTGTTTTTAAGGTTTTTGACATTGTCTCTCTAATAGAGGCTATTAATGAGACGTTTTTATTAAATGGATTATGTTGTAATGTGGTAGTGTTATTGTGAATGTGAATTATGCTTGGTTTAGTGGTTATAATTAACTGTTAGGGAATAGTTGAAACGTAAAAGTTTTGATAAATATAGAGGTTTTGTGTAAAAATAAATACTGTTACTAGTCAATGTGAAAAAAACATGTTTAGGAACTAATGAATGAAAACATTTTGACTGTAGTTATCTTTTATAGGCAAAAAAATGCGAGGGAAATAAGTAAAACAAATCTCTCGTGTTTCAGAATAAGGTTTATTGTGACTACGAATATTTTTTTATTTTTTATTAGAACTTAATCAGACCATATCGACAGGATTTTATAAATGAGATTTTACCTTATTTCTCTCCAGGTATACATTATATACTGAATAGTAATATTGTACGCAGGTAATTTATACTTTCATAGGTAGGTACTTATTTGTCATTTTGACTACGATTTAGAAGTATTTATCAGAATCTATGAGTTATTAAGAAAATATTTTTATAGAGCACTTTATCTTTTACTTCCAAAACTATGCGTAATATACATTTGTTTATTCCTATGCAAATTCCCTAATAACTTATGCAAAAACTAGTGTTTTCAATAGAATATTCCCTCTAAAGTGACATTTTAGTGCTAACGGAAAATCACAACACATACTCGTATATAAATTATCAACTGTCGTACATTCCATTTTCCGCACACACGCATAGATTTCCACCTGTACTTGTGTGCGTGCAGCTATCTCTTTCGCACATATTACAAGCGCATTTCCCATCTCACTCGCCTATAGTGAAGTGATGTATTTTGTAGTCTATTATGCAGCGCTTAGTAATTCAGATGTTTGGTCATAAATTGAAATTTTTCGTGACCTTGAGGTGGAAAGTTGGGTTTTCTTTGCTTTTCTTTGTATATTTTGTTCCTTTTGCAAAGATTGATTGTTAAAAGTTAGCTAGGTCTAGAGGTATGCTTTGGCGGTAGAGCTATGTTTTTCATAATGCATTTGCTGAATTTACTTACAAAATATAATTTTGGAGGTTACGACAGTTTTGTGAAAATTCTCATTTACCTATGCATTTCAAACTTATAAGGATTTGCTAAACGATTGCTTGTTTTAAAAACATTTTCGTGTGTTCCTCACAAATACGAAACATAGGTCACCAAACGTATACAAAAATATATTAATTACAATGGCTGTCGTGGCATAGGAAAAATCCCGTCCTAGAGTGTGGTGTACGTTATCTTCCAATGACCAATCATACAAAATACATTTGCTCGTCCACCGGGCGGGTCGGGCGGGGGGGGATGTAGGCGTAGCCGCGCATGCGTCCCGTTGTCAAGACAACCGCACGTAACTGCGTCTGTGTGAGTAACAGCGTGGATATCAGCTTTTGGTGTTCCGTTTAAAAAATTAAAACAGCTGTTTATATGTTGTTATTTTTCTTACTGATTAGATAGTAGGTACATTTGGTTATAAAATATTAAATGTAAATTATTGTGATTAAAGACATGATAGCAAGATTTTTCAAGAAGGTATATGGAAAAGAATCGATATGTGCCTTCGTTATAAAGGAATGCGTTTCTTTATTGAAAATTATTGGAAGCATTCCAATCGTGAAACAACAACATAACGATTAATAAAAAACAACTGTATTTTTGAAATATTTTAATGCATATCAATTTTTTGCATGAACAATAACATCCCGTAGATCGGCTATATAACAAGAAATAATTGTACAAAAACGACAAGATATCATTCAAGTATTAACATTAATAAATAATATAAACAAATAAGCGTTCCAACCGAATCAAAAGCACATGTCTTCAAAGTCAATGACACACTGCACTAAACGATTTATTTACGCATATTTCTAAATATATTAAATCGATGACGTCACAACACGCCATTACACCGTACGAGGACTACAGCACACATGCGCGCGGCGCGCACACACGCACACCGCATGTATTTACTGCGTCACGTCGCACGCACACAGACGCACCACGCCCCACTATCTATGCTATACGTAAATTCCGTAGAGACCTGAAAAGGAGATTTCCAAGGGCCTTTTGAAACCTTCGGCTTTTAACCGTTAAAGCCTTTGTGGACTCTCACGGGAGATAATCGTAAAACCGAGGATTCTTTGATGCCTGATAGAGGGCCTTAAATATAAGAGCCTGGTATGTACTACCGTTTATATAAGCTCATGTATTGCTATTTGTGCTTGACAATCGATTATAACTTTTTTGTTGCACGTTATTGCAGTTTAAATATTGTTTATTCACGGCAAGAAACAGCATATTTAAGGTTAAAATGTTCTTTCAAAAAAGTGTCCGCAAATAGAGTGTTCACATAATATCTACCGTTGTTTTATAAAAATAACTATGTTGACGTAGTAATAACTAAAATATCATTATGTCTCATAAAATTCAGTTTTTATTATGAAATTTATATGTTCTTTACTATTTTCATTTCATAGAATTTTCATTAAATTTCCCAATTCGCTGGTAACATGTTTAGGTATTATCGATGCTAAACTTTATGACATTTTACGATCTGTATGAACAATAAATTTCAAATTTATATGCTGAAATGAAAGTAGTCTGTTATGTTATGGAATCATATAGATATTGTCCAGATGTTTCCTAATATATTTAAATTATTTATGTACCTATCGTTACATGGTTAAAGCTGAAATTTGGCTAGAAACCACACTTTAAAATTTAATTAAGTATAAATTACATACAATTATGTACATTTACCTAACAGCAGATCTAAATACACAGATATTCCTATCTATTTTCACGGTAAAACCAAATCGTGTAACCATAGTATTTTTTCCGTGGGTTCGCATTTAGTCATTTTTCTCAAAATTGTTCTCATTTAGGATCAAATCCCCATATTCTGATCGATCGACATTCTAACTCTCTCTGAAATCGTAAGAAGCGGAGATCATCTATCACAACTTCGCAAATTCTTTAGAAAACAAAAGCGAAATAACTAAAAGGTACTGAAAGGACTATAATTTATTTATTTATTTATTTATTTATTTGTCATTGTCATCACCAAAAGCATTCATTATACACTTCTGGATCTTAGGAAGTGATGGAATTTTGTTGTTCAGTGAGCGTCCGGCAGATTCACAACCTACCACCACTGCAACTTTCTGTCAAGAAACAAAAATGTGAATCATACATACTATAGTCACTGTAGGTCATGGACTATACACTGAAATGGGAAACACTAAGCATCGACCAGGATCGCAGGAATCGCAGAGGCCCTGCACGCGTGCTGCGAGCGCCTTCCAATCTACCACCACTGCTACTATCCTATAGAAAACAAAGAAGGGTATTAAGAGTCACTGTAGATCATGAACCGCATTGTCCTTGTTACCACATATAGCATCTACCAGGATCACAGGAAGCGCAAAGGCCCACGCCGGCCACGCGTTTCGTTACCACCTACCACTGTATTGCATGGTTTTTTCAGGAAACATAACTAACCAAATGAGAGGAGCACTGTAGGTCATGGATTTTAACATCACTGTTACCACGTATAGCATCTACCAGGATCGCAGGAAGTGCAGAGGCTCACGGGCTGCGCGCTGGCCACCACCTACCACCGCGTTTTTTTTCAGGAAACAAAAAAGCGAATCAAATAAGAGGCACTGAAGGTCACGGCCCCATCGATCCGACGAAAGTGAGACCGCCACTACTAACACCGTCCCGTTGGCTATGCAGCCTGAATTAATCGCGCATATATTTGAATACATTTGAAGCGGTGGTCGTCGTCCTCTTAAGTTCAACCGATTTTGTTTCGTGCACGCTTTTTCGGGATGTTTGTAGGAATCTAAATGTGAAATAGCTTTGTTGATCGCAAGGTTGGCTGTATCACCTGAGCGGATAGCTGGAGACGGTGCGTTTGATGCATCTGCAATAAATAAAAAAGTTAGTTTTCAGGTTTTGCATGCGATCTGTTAAAGATGATTTCCCGGAAGGTAATGCTATAAAATTAATCCCAAATTGATTTGAAATACATATATAATTCAAGTTAAATTAAAGAAAAATCAATTAAATACTTTTTTCCAGTTTTTGGTTCAGCTCAAACAAAATGATTTTAATAAATACTTTTTTTCCAGTTTTTGGTTCAGCTCAAACAAAATGTTTTTTCATTTACGCATAGGTATATCTCAAAATTAAACGGGCAATGCCAAAAAGTTACCAATATTTTGAAATAGTGATTAAAAGCCTATGTCCAGCAGTGAAAAATGAAGGCTGATACCTAATGATAATCGTTTTTTAAAGGAAACTAATCAATATATCCAAAGCTACAAGTTGACTACTATGTAGGCAAGTTATCTTAAAAGCGAACCATCATTTCCGTAGCTCAAAAGGATATTAACAATGCAGTAGTTTATACAATTGACGCTTGTCCTCTGGAAATAGTTAGCCGTTAAGATACCGTCATATGAACTGAATATTTTATTTAATACAGTATTTTATATTATGTAACTAGATTCTAAGGAACTAGCTTACCGCCCGCTGCTTCGCCCGCTTTGTCTAAAACCTAATAAATTATATACTAAAACCTTCCTCTTGAATCACTCTATCTATTAAAAAAACCGCATCCAAATCCGTTGCGTAGGTTTAAAGATTTAAGCATACAAAGGGACATAGGGACAGAGAAAGCGACTTTGTTTTATACTATGTAGTGATGATAAACACGTAAGTAGTTTCATAAATTTTACGACATATTTTGTTAAGATTAAAATATTATCTGTAGTTATTTAGATGTAGGTAGTTACTTTGTTTCCTTTTGCAATTTAGATGGTATCCTAAAAATATATCTACAATGACTTCAAAAACCAGCATAATATTATATATACCTCTACAATACTCACAAAAACTTCTTCTGATTCTTGTATTTTCTGTTAACACATTTCTTCATTGATCGGTTGAAAAAGAAGGGTTTTCTACATATCCTACACAATATAACTCGTCTATTTGTATCACGCATTATGGCCGAGCCCCTATGGAAAGTGGGGTATTGCTATTCCTGTCTCGTCCCTGCAGATACCTTACGAACATTGTCTAATATGAACAAAGCGGTGTGTTGTATTTTGTACTGAGTATAATTAAAAAGGTGGCGCCATATTTTTCTATTTATAGAAAAACTGACTAGTAAAAGAGACGAAAATTTGGCTGATTTTAAATGTTACATTTTTCCTTACTTTTCATAGATGCTTCATCTAAAAATGAACTAGGTATGTAACAAGAGGAGACGTTTTCAATTCGGGCCAGTAGTTACTGAGGTAAGCTCGATCAATCAAACAAATAGTATTTATTAATAGATATATTCATCGGATTATATTTATCATCCTCCTTATTATTAATGAGTCTGAACCAAAATATCACAGTATTTTCTTGTACCAGTTCACAGTTGTGATCGAATTCTTGAAACCTTAAACCTACAAGTGTAATTACGCAAAAATGTATGATATGTCATTAAATTCTACGGTCTAGAGGTCTAAATAAATATCTTCCATTTTTTTAATCAGTACCTACTGTAAGTACAATTTTGTATTCAAACTTAAGATACCTAAGTAAATAGGAAAAGCAATCTTTTACGTACCTATGTGATAATTAAAAAAAATAATTCCTATTTCGCTGTAACTTAACTAAATATTTATTATTTTCAATTTTTAAAATTACACATAGTTAAGATAAAGTCAGCCAATACATATATAAGAAATAAGCTTACGTAAAGCTCGTATCGGCGGCCATCTTTGCCATCTCTATCGATATTGCTCGCTGTACCAGATTAAAACGCTTAGACGTGCCTACAGCATTGTGCTGCGTTTTATACAGAATATTATGAATTAATTAATATATAACACGGTGTTCGATGGGAGGAAATTAACCATGTATGACGTGTGTTGACACATAGGTGAGAAAATTTAAGCTTCATTCTATTCATGTATCGTTATAGTAATAAGATTTGGATTTAATTGAAAAGTAGAGATGTTTTTCTTAAATAAATTTGTACAGATTGTTGGTAATCATTATCACTACATAGTATAAAGTCGCTTTCTCTGTCCCTATATCCCTATGTTTGTTCAAATCTTTAAAACTACGCAACGGATTTTGATGCGTTTTGTAAATAGATAGAGTGATTCTTGAGGAAGGTATTAGTGTGTAATTTATTAGCTTTTGGAGAAAGCGGGCGAAGCCGCGGTCGGAAAGCTAGTTTGACCAATAAAAATAATGGCATGGCGAAACACAGATTGTACCGAAACTTTTTAAGTTAAATTGTATGCATGTAGTTGGAAACGAAGTATAACTAATTGTGTACAATTAGTTATTTTTAAAAGTACATATTATCAATATCAAGTGACTCCTCCAATTAAATTGCTTAGGTACTAGTATGTTTCTTTATTTGTATATTAGGTATGTAAAACAGCGTCATTTGCTGTCATATATTTTCGAATCGAAAACTCTACCACCATAAAAATTTCTACTCTTTAAACTTGAAGTTCCTCCAATACTTTTCAAAGCTTCTTTTAATTCATATGAAGACATAGCCCACGTATCCTGCTCGGGGGCAACGACCTGATTAAGATGCGACACACGCTTGACTTTTGTCGCCGACTGAATAAGGTCGGGCTCATTGTGGATATGGGTTACAAACAATGTTTGATTTGTTTGTAATGACGCTGAAGAGGATACTTTAAGTTTAAAAATACTTCATGGAGGGAAAATCTTCTTGAAATTGTATTTACAAAGCTTTAATTAGCGGCTTTTAGTGTGATTTGGGCAGATGATGATAACGAATTTGTTAATCCATACTAATATTATAAATGCGAAAGTAACTCTGTCTGTCTGTCTGTTACTCAATCACGCCTAAACTACTGAACCAATTTGCATGTAATTTGGTATGGAGATATTTTGATACCTGAGAAAGGACATAGGCTACCTTTTATTGCGAAATATGTACCACGGGCGAAGCCGGGGCGGACCTCTAGTTGTCAATAATTGTAGGCAGAAGTTTATTACATCTAGGTTATACAATTAACAGATATGTATAAACTTTTTTTAATTTATAGGCACCTGACTTGTATTAAATAAAAGTTAAAAATGCATTTTCCACAACTTATGTAAATGTTTATGGCCCAATTATGTAAAAACTATTAAATCAGTGTGGCTTATTGTTATTATTATATATACTTATAGAGAACTTGTTCTTAAATTATACGTGGGCTTAAGACTCTCAAAAAATACACTATACACATATTTCTGTCTATCTTTATTCCACAGCCACAGTAAATTCAAGAAACAGTATCGTATAAAAATTTATAACTCTTCAAGGTCTGGAATCGCGAAACAATAAGTTTTCACGGGCAAGCCGGGACATCTGCTTTCTTTGAAAGCGTATCTTATGCATTTTACATGAGCCAGCCTACACACATGCAGTGACGCCACAGATGGGGGAAAACAGTACACAATTTAATAGATGAAAGAAAGTTGTGAAAATGTTGAATTGAAGAATGGTGTTATTTATTATGAACTAATGTAGATTAGAGCAAAATATCTCAAAGTTGATGAAGGAATGATGAATTATAATCTATATAATAATCGTTGTAAACTTTATTAAAACTGTCAAGATTTTAAGGAAATTCAATCATTGCTTACTTAATACGTACTAATCTATTTGTAGGTATATTTATTTTTACAAGTGTTAATTGATTTTAAGATGAGCAAGTGCTATTTAGTTTGTTTGCCTGAAAGAAGGTACCAATAATAACGCAAAAAATTAAAGTTTTAAATTAAATTTTTAATTGAACACCTGATGCTCCTAAATTTTCTTCGCGTCCTGTTTATTTGCAATTCTTCTCTTCTTGTAGGAAACCTTTTGGTATCTGCTTGTAGCTTCTCTGCTCTGTGTCCACTCATTACACAATTTTGTGTGTATGTGTGCGTGTGAAAGCTTATCTGCAACAAACAAAATATGTGATTGTTTTGATAGGTTAGTGACATAGAGATGTACCTCTAGCATCCTTGGTGAAGGGGTAAGTGTATACACTTACACATTATAATGTGTGAGACTAAACAATGTGTTCTTGTGTTCAATAAATAATAAGGTAAGGTAAGATTCCAAATTGAACTATTAAAAATAGAGCATTCGGTTTCAGAACTTTTGTGGTCAAACCCATGCGCTACTATGCTAAAGAAATACGTCAATTTGCCTGGTTGCAAAAACTATTTGCAAAATCTTTTAACGGTATTTAGCGTGGACAAATATTTTATTATGGTAGAAAAAATATCTCAAAATTGTTGCAGTAATAACAAGTGAAATGGCAAATCGTTAAATAAATACACAAAATATTCAATTTCGCATCCAAATTTATCAAGCAGCTTTTGATTCCAGAAAAGATAGCACATTCTATTTCAATACGAATTTGAAAAAAAAAATCATTTACACACATTGTAAACTATAAAATGAGAGATATTACAATTTATACAATTATTCAAGATCCTACGAATGTAGGAACGCAATTATTCACCGAAACTAAATTCAAATAAACCACCACCTTCAGCAAATATTTCATAACAGACTTACAATATTTACCTTCCCCGGACAGGGTGGGAGGGGTTAATGAACCTGCCGGGATGCAAGCCGACATTGCTATAATAGTTCCCAGGATATCTAGCTTGTATCTAGATTATCGATTTTGAGAAGGTTTCAATTTAAAGGTTTTGTATTCTGTTTAAAACGAAATATGGATGTTTTTGTTTTTTTAATTTAATGCTGTTTGAATGGTCGATATTTTTACTATAATGTTTCTCTGTAGTAACTACCTATGCTATAAGTAGTTATGTCTCGAATGTTGATTGGTGACGTTTGTCACATACAATTTTATGACGCATCTTCTTGCTCGCTTTCCAAGCCAACATTGTATATTTTCTTGATGATGATTGAAATATACAATCTTAAAAATATATTTTATGTCATAATAATCAATGTTATTTTTTCTTAACAATATTATTTTTAGAGATGTGTTTACATGGTTTAGTTAGTTAAATATTTGAAAATCAAAGGCTGTATGTTCATTCAATTTCAAAATTCCTTATCAAAGCAGAATTCAAAAATGACCGCACCGATTTGACTATGAGAGGACTATTTCTACCTATACAATAAACACAAACAGAGAGAAAAATTGGGATTTTTTTGTCGAAATCAGCAAAGTCACAGACCTCGAATAGTTCACTTGCTATCAATAGTATATCAGCAATCAGGCACACGAGGATATAAGATAAGGGAGTAATAAAATTACTAATTCCGCCTGAATGTCCTTAGAAAGCTCATTTGGCGGGTCCAATTAACATAAAAGCGACCTCATAAAACCTCTCCTAAATACTGATAGAACTGTGTGTTACATGTGACTTTGTTTGCTATTCTTTTGGCTAAGATGTAAAAGATTACCGTTTTATTCGTAAGTTATTAAGCAGCATGTAACTATAGTTATATTCTGTCGAGTTTTTTTTAATTGGTAAATGCCTGTTAAAGCATTAAATATTTATTGACTTGATATGTTTAAGAAAATTTATATCTTCGTATGAATGGATGCTTATCAACAAAATGATTCCTGTAATAATTTGTTTAGTAATATCATTGATGCAAGATATAGTTTGACGTTCTAATGAAGATTATCATTCTTTAGCTGCTTATTTATGTAGAGCTGATTTTTCAATCCTTGGTTAAAACTTATTCATCGAATAATGTATATAAAACTACCATTTTAAAAACGTACTCTAATTTCCCGTATTTGACAGTTTACGTGACATTTTAATATTATCGTGTAATACTTTATTGGACGGATAAGTTTTATCCAAGCATTGAAAAATCGGCCCTTAATCTAATACAATTACAAATAATGTAAAAGCAGATGGAAAAATACTCCCCGCGTTTTCACTCTGCTGTCTTAGTCAATTATATAAGAAATTAAAACTCCCAACAAAATGGCACACCGAAGGCATAGAAACGAAACAATCACCATCACATTACAGGAAGACCAAAGCAGCGCGAGTCAAGACGCATGCGCAGGCGCAATCGATAAATGATTCTACAGTCTGACGTTGAAAACACCAGCTGTTCCCTCACAATGGGGCCATACTGACATTTCAATGGTCCCCATTCTGGAAATTTGTAGAGCCTTCCGCTTGAATGGGAACAAGTGAATCGGCGTCCATTTTGTCATCGCTGTCTCATGTCCTACTGTTTAATCAGTTAGCATTCAGGTACCGCTGACGAGTAATTGCTGTGATTGAAATGTTATTTAGTGCTTTGAGTGTGAACGTTTAGATGGTTAAGGTTTTATTAGTGGGTTATGTTTTGGTAGATGATGAAATGTTACGTGTGTGTTTGGGAATGTGTAACATCTCAGCTCAGAGTGAAGTGAGTGTATGTACAGGAATGTGTACCTACACTTTAGTATAGACATAGGTCAGATAGATAGTGTCTTTGATCAAATACATGTTAGATTTTATGTTACATGCTTTTTGGACATGTTTTCATATATTATTTTTTTACAGGTTATCGCGTCGAATTATCTTTATTAAAACTTTTCTAATTACAATAATATATTAATTTATAATATTAAAAATGTTGCTGTTATAATCTAACATAGAATAACTAAAAATAAAATCTTTGCTTTCAACAGAAACATGGAAAAAGAAATCAAAGGCGAGCACAATTGAAATATTCAATGAATACAAACATACTTCGAGAGGCGTACAAGAGAGCAATTAGAGTCGAAAATATTATCGGGACCGAGAACAATAACGAACCTTACCATTAAAATAAACAGAATATAAATGAGTTGGGATGAAATTAAAAAAAAACCGTCGCGACGGATGCATAGGAATATGGCGTCTACTCTGGGACCAATCAAAATTCTTCGTCAATTAAGTGAGTGGAGATCGCAAAAGGAAAATTGAAGGAAAACTGAGGGTGGCTTTGGATAGTGAGTGATTGGTGACAATCGCTTGTCGATGGTTTTTGTCGATAATTTATTTGGATATGACATTTATCGACAATTGTAATATTTTGATGTAGAGGTTAGAAAAGCTCTACATATTAATATTTTGTGTGTAACACTTTGTTTATAGCTTTTAATTTCAACGTAAAATATGAATTCTATAATTAAAGTAAAACAAATGTCAATCATGAGAAGTTCTATTTGTAACCTTTTTCTTTTTTATATAAAAGCGATTAAGTTTAACGGTTATTTTCATATGATATTGCTTGATGTGTGATGATGATGATGGGTGAGGTTCATCGGTCTTAAAGCATACCAATCAAAAACATCCACACAAAAAAAAAATCGTAAATTATTAAATCAAATCTATCGACAGCGTCCCATCCCTAGCCAGCTAGATATGAAAGCTATGGAAATAAAGTTTGTTCGTCCCGCATTGTAAGGCAGCGCTCGTAAATGGATTTTATCACTATATAAATATCCCCTTACCCGCTGTTACGTTACGGCACGATACGTCGCGTTACGTCACGTCACGTCATTGCAGATTTACGTGACGCGGGATTCCCGGATGATATTTTATTACGTCAATGATATATTGGATTTTATGTTGCAAGTGCAGTTATTATGACGTATCGGCTCGGCTTAATATAGAAGAAAGTTCTGATTTATATTTGGTGACAAATAAATTAAATATAATATTTAAAAGCTAATAAGAATATCGCACCAATAATAAAAAAAAAAATCTCTATCATGGTGAAAATGGTTTTTAGAACTGTTCCATGATTATAGAAACACAAATTATGAATAGAAATGATACCTAAGTAAGTGGTCAAGTCACCTACTAATAACATTATCCTCAGAGGCGGCTCGCCCTAAGGAGCGCTGGTGCAGTGAACTCCCATAAATAATTATAATAAAATCATACTCCTTAATTTAATTATTAACATTAATTATTACTATTTAAAATCAATCGTAATCTTTAAAACTACTGTTAATACCAATGAATATATCCATCATTCCATCATCCCATACACCTGTATAATACCTACTGTATTATGTAACGCGCGAAGCGGTGCGCTCACGATTGCGCTCCAATGAAAAAAGATTTAGTACATTTCCTAATACGAAATCCAATAGGAGTGAAAGAGAGGGTTTTGCCAGAGCCCTGCGCGTGAAACAAAAGATTTTCTATGGAAAAGTAGCAAAATTCGGTGCGCCGCACCCGCAAACGTTGCCGGTTCGTTTTTACCGCCCGGCAGGACAGCGATTGCGACGTTGCCAGTTGCTACGTCTATAATATAAACAAACACTCGACTCTCGAGTCAACTTCAATGCACGCGCGCGATTCATGCAATTTTCTAATTAAAATTATAAAATACGTGTTGAAATAGCCTGTACTTATCAGTATTACTTGTGAGTGTTAAAATGAACAATAATTATAATGTGGCGTTCATTAAAAAGTGTGATAAAACGTTACAAATTCGGCTTGAATGTAAAGCTAAGGGACCGCCACGGCCTGAACTTGATCTTACGCAAAAATGTACGACAAAAACGAAAACATATACGCGTGTGTTTAAATCTGAACAATATGTAAAAAAAACCGTGGTTGTGTGGTTGTGATGAAAGCAACAACAGATATTTACGAATGGCTTGTCGCTTTAAGTTATAGATATTTTTGCACACCAAAAAGAAAGACGTATGTAGTTAGGTATTTCCTTTATAAGTAATTTTTTTGATAAATGTACTGCTTTACACCATGTATTTTCAGTGTTTTATTTCAAGTGAACACCCATAAAATTTTGTCACGAGCCGCCTCTGATTATCCTTACTATAAAAAAGCTACGAAAGGCTATTCAATTATTGAAAAAAATATCGTTTGGGGATGTTAGTTAACCTCTACAGACTTATTATTTTTTTAAAGAATCTCAGTGTCGCTATATTATTTTAGATATTATGTAAATCAAGTTGATTTGAGTTTTAATAAAGACATCTGCTGTTTTGCAGTAACAAATGTTTTATATCAACGCAGCATTGTTGATGAGTCCATGAGTTCAAGAATCTCATTTATTTTGATAACTCCTATATTAGAATTGAACTTTTCTTCAACTATTTAAACCTTCACTATTACAATAATTACTAAGGAAGCAGTTGAAATCGGAGAAAAGAGAAATATAAAATATCTATACTAATATTTTAAGCTGAAGAGTTTGTTTGTTTGTTTGAACGCGCCAATCTCAGGAACTACTGGTCTGATTTGAAAAATCCTTTCGGTGTTAGATGAATGGGCTATTCATCGAGGAAGGCTATATAATATTATCATGCTAGGACCAACAAGAGCGAAGTCACGCGGGGGAAACCGTGAAGCACAGCTAGTATGAAATATTCAGGAAATACCAGGACATCACAATTCAAAAGATATATCTCTATATTATCACGCTCAAATTAACATGCTAACAAAAAAAGTACCAGGGTGGCATAAAGGCAAAGCAGTTTATCTTGTAGCGGTCATTTGCGACTTGGGCTTGTGGGCCGGTGAAATTACTCGCAAAATGTCCCACGGCTCATTCGCTCTAAACGGTGCATCTTTGATACCCAATTGACCCTTCTATTAAAACCCCTTCGTTGCGGTAATCGAGGACCGGGCCAGGTGCTCAATAATCTTTTTGATGTTAGTTTTGGTTGAATTAATAGTAAATGAAGGTCCTTGGTGGTATTGGTAGAAGCTTCTGGAAGCATTAGTTTCATAGTTTATACTCGAAATATGCAATCAACTTCATATCAGAATGTCAGTTATGGTTTTGTGTTCTTACTAGAACAAGTAATTAATAACAATTTTGTAAATCTGCTAAAGTATTTTTAATGAAGACAGCAAATTATTCAAGAGCCATCGCGATCTCGGATCAAAAGCAAGATACAATCTTATTTATCTACAAGTGATTCAGATATCATAATATGGAGAGTAACAATCTTGTATTAAAATTGGCCATTAGCCGTCTAAAATATGCCATCCAATAAGAGAATAAAGCCTTCCTTGTAAACTTTTCAGGAACAGTATATATCCCAATCTGGAAGCTACGTATTTATAGAATAGCAAGTAATTATTGTATTACCCGCATTTAGGTATCTTAGAATCTAACTCAATAAAGCAAACATTAGGGCAGCATAAAAAGCAAGCTCCGTGACCTCGGCTGCGTATTTAGGCTGCAGATGCACGGGTCTAACAACCTTATACTAAAACAGAATATCGATTACTTTCGCTACTATAATGTAATCCCCCGCCCACTTTTCGCTTTTTTAGCAAATGATGGGAATATGGTTGTCTCTGTTCTACCCGAGCGAGGGTGTACTCCCTGAGTTCCGTCCTTTTCACTCCAAGCGCCCCGTCGTATGTAAATGATCGTCTCCGTGTGGATGTGTGCGTGCCACCCTCGTAGATACACCACACAGTGACGTTTGAGGTTTACTGCCCTGACAGCTTTTGTCCTATTTTAAATACGATTTTGATGTGAAGCGACGTTCGGGAATTCTTTGAAAAAGACAAGATTTGCAATACATAGAATTAAGATGTTTCATTTTTTATACTAGCATACTATGATTAAGTAAAATATATATCGGTTTCCTATCAGGACAATGTTGCCAAAATTTATGATTCCATATAATTTGCGGCGGGAACATCTTCTATTTCTATCCTTCAGAATTTGTTTTCTTCGTTAAAATTTATTCAATTTAGTGTACCTAGTAGCAAATTACCGAAACGAATATTCTTTGACACTGAAAAGAATATTCTTCACCAAGAGGAACAACCAAAACTATCTATAAATTTAACAGATCACATATTAAGAGATACAGAAACAATAATGAAAATAAATCAGAACTCTCTAATGTTAATACAAACAGAAACACAAATGCTTTATTCGGACCCAGTTAAACATAAT
>CAJQZN010019891.1:0-14613 GCA_907164685.1 Colias eurytheme | reverse complement strand
TAGCTACCTGATAGATAGAGCAAGTTTTTAAAAGCCAAACGGAAAACATTTCTTATGTGATTTTATTTTTTTACGGGCCCTTGAAGTGGTGAACATACCGGGAAATTTTACCTTTCTTGGCATTTCATCCTTTTTTTTATTCCATTCAAAGATCTAACGATACTAAATATTACCATACTGAATTGGCCTATCTTTCAGCGTAGCACACAAAAAAAAATCAAACATCTTCCGCAATAATTGATGTCACCATGAGTGAAAATATCATCGTACTCGGCGATAGGTGAAAAATTGAAAAAAGAGTCATAACTCCGAAAATACGAAAAATCGCATAACACACATGGGGGTGATTCGGATAGCCCTCTAGGTCCTCTACCTCCCAGCTTCCGTTCATCACTACTTTTTGGGACACCCTGTATATGTACATTATTCTTTTATTACAACATTTCCAAAAACATTTATTTTTTTAGCATTCAAAATAAATTAAACACAATTTATTTTAAATGCACACAATATTTTATAGTATTCTTCATTGTAGTTCATATTTTTTTATAGTTAACTTAGCAAATTAAACTAAACAATAAACAAGATGAAATAATTTATAGGTGGGTATATTATTGAGAGAGCTATGCAAGTTACACGGTGTGCCGGAGCCTCCAGATTTGGACTCGCTCTCTCTGCCCCTCCACCCCGCGCCCCATCAGAGGTTTGTCAAACAATATGAAATTTAAATGCAAATAACACTTTCGTGAATTAGAAAATGAGAAATTGAAATGTAAATAACTTTAATAATATTAATAACAATTTGATTGGTGCACAGATATTAGTTGCATGTGGTGCTTATTGGTCCTACAGATTTCACTTCAATTTTTTTTAATGTCTCATCTAATGCTATGCTTGTAAACTAATTTTAACCTTCTTAACTTTGGGGCTTTTAAAAAAATTCTGTTAAGTAAACAATTATAATAATGGAAATATAAGAAACAAGCACAACATTTACTATGATAATACATAATTTTACAAGATGATTTTGTATGAAATAATGACATGTTTCTGAATAAAATAATTTTCTTGTTGTTAACAAGGGCAATGAACGTTGGCTATATCTCTAAATCCTTCTATTTTTTAACATTGAAAAATTATCATATAGTACCAACATGCTAAAAAAAAAACAAAATTAGCTATATTCAATTGGCACTTTCAGTTTAGAATAGCCATTGTTATATGCAAAAAAGTTCCGCAACTTCAGTTTACATGAATAAACGCGTTTTTTCACCTTTTTATCGAGCGTAAATAACTATTGTTCGCTCGCCACATAACACCCGATAATCGATAGTGCACTGCGCAATTTTATTTCCGTACATTGATTGTGTTTACATTAAATATTAATATTCATTGATTGGTAACTCCTTCCGTTCTAGTACTGTAAGAATTGTAGTAAGATGTTATTTTTAGTGAATAAATAGTTGTAGGTTTTGTTAATAATGCTATTTAAAACATATACCTATTTGCTATAACCTCTGTTATTGTATTATGTTTTATTTTATTCGAATTCATTCACTCGCGTTTTAACTATTTGTGTAAATAACATCTCAGAATGATATTGCTGTTTTTGAAGAGAAAAACTAAAACATTTATGTTTAGTTTATTTATTTGTATTTTATATGTATAATATGGATTGTCTTTATTCTCTATACTCATTAAAAGATTGGGGTAACAATGAATTTGATTTCAAAATAATACAAGTTTCCTGTGACTATTCACTTCTATGCTGCAAAATTTAATTTTATTAGTTAATGCTTTTGAATCTTATTGATATTGTAGTTTTTTATAAGTTATTCAATAAGTTAAGTTTCAGTATTTTCTGGTGTTTGATTTAAGGGTTAATAATATAATGAATAAATCACGTTTAACCTCTCAACCACCGAGATGCCAGATCCGACCGCGACACAATAGATTTTCTGTATTGTGTCTGTGATTCTGGGGCCTGATGGAATAAAATCCGTCTTTTATTTCTCAAACATCGAAATATTTACAAGTAATTAATAAAAATTGCAGAGTACCAAGTGTAACATCGAATGGGGCGGAGTCTGGCACAGAGGAGGACGAGGAAATGGCCGCCGAGGAGGACGAATCAGAGGGGGAGGATGACTTGCCACTAGAGATGGTTGACGATGCTGGTAGAAGCAATAAGGTTAGTAGTGATATATTAAGAAATGTTTTCAACTATGTATTAATTAGTATGTAGAATTATAATAAGTAATAGTAATAATTAAGAATGTTTATTTAATTCATAAGTAGATATTGGCTAGAATAAATAAAAATCTCTCCGGGTTCTAAGTTTGTGAGTTAATATATAGAATAGTGTTAAACTAACACGACTTCTTTTATATAAATATATAGATTTGTTATTTTTTTTTATTTAAGTTGAAAAAGGTATGAATAGCTGATTTCTGGAATGAAAAATAATAATTCAATATTTCTTAAAGAAAATTTTCATATTTTATTTAATCAATAACTAAAATTAGGGATGTAACGATACATGATTTTGCCGATACGATACCGATACCGATATTTGTAGTAATGTATCGGCGATACCGATACCGATACCGATATCGATGGCTTGGTAGAAAAATAAATAGTGAATTATGCATAAAAAGTTACCAACATTTAACAGAGACAACTGTTAATCGTATTCTTTTAAATAAAAATGCCAAATCAATTAGATTTTGTGAAACCCCATATAGCCTAAAACCAGCGGACAATTAAGACGCTTCTAATGATATGTCATTTGTCGAATTCTGATAAGTAGTTTAGAAGTTACGAGGGAACAGATGAACATACATACATACATACATACATACATACATACATACATACATACATACATACATACATACATACATACATAGCCTGTCAAAATCATAACCCTCCTTTTGCTTTGCCGTAGTCGGGTAAAAAACAACAAAACCATATACAGGGTGTAATCGTTAAGTGTGCACAGGCGATTTTTCTTTAAGTATTACAGATAACAAAAAACTTTAAACTGATATCGAAAGTACTTAACCTAATGAGTAAAATGGCGGTAATAAATTTTTAAAAATAAATCGAGAAATATCATAAAAATTATCTTTAAACCCTCCCATACATTAAGTATGAAATATGAATATCCCATATACATTTAATATGAAAGATTTTAGCTTTCTTTTTCTTTTTTTGGTTTTCTGCTTTAATTACTTCGCAAATTTGAAGTGACATTTTCCACGTTTTTCCGGACATTTTCACGCATTTTCCGGATATTCGGAAATTTTCCGGATATTTCCCGTCATTTCCCAGGCATTTTCCGGGGATTTTCCAGGCATTTCCACGCATTTTCCGTACATTTTCACGCATTTTCCGGGTATTTTCCAGATATTTACCAGGCATTTTCCGGACATTTCCCTGACATAGCCTGTAAATGTCTGGAAAATGTCTGCAAAATCCCCGGGAAATAACCGGAAAATGCCTGGGAAATGTCTGGAAAATATCCGGAAAATGCGTGGAAATTCCCGGAAAATAACCGGAAAATGCCAGGGAAATGCCTGGAAAATATCCGGAAAATGCGTGGAAAATTCCGGAAAACCGTGAAAAATCCCTGGAAAATATCCGGAAAATGCGTGAAAATGTCCGGAAAATATCCGGAAAATGCGTGAAAATGTCCAGAAAATATCCGGAAAATGCGTGAAAATGTCCGGAATATATCCGGAAAATGCGTGAAAATGTCCGGGAGAAGCGTGGAAAATGCCTGGAAAATCCCCGGAAAATGCCAGGGAAATGTCCGGAAAATGTCTGGAAAACATCCGGAAAATCCCCGTGAAATGCTCGGAAAATCCCCTGAAAATGCCTGGGAAATTCCCGGAAAATAACCGCAAAATGCCTGGGAAATGCTCTGAAATGTCTGGAAAATATCCGGAAAATGTGTGGAAATTTCCGGAAAACCCGTGGAAAATGCCTGGAAAATGTCCGGAAAATATCCGGCAAATGCGTGAAAATGTCCGGAAAAAGCGTGGAAAATGCCACTTCAAATTTGCGAAGTAATTAAAGCAGAAAACCAAAAAAGAAAAAGAAAGCTAAAATCTTTCATATTAAATGTTACATATGGGATATTCATATTTCATACTTAATGTATGGGAGGGTTTAAAGATAATTTTTTTGATATTTCTCGATTTATTTTTAAAAAATTATTCCGGCCATTTTACTCATTAGGTTAAGTACTTTCGATATCAGTTTAAAGTTTTTTGTTATCTGTAATACTTACGGAAAAATCGCCTGTGCACACTTAACGATTACACCCTGTATAGTATTATTATTTTACGAAGTCAGTTAAACTTTAAGTTATACACATACAATCAGTACCTAATAAAAGTTTACTATTGGTAGAGTTTTTTCAGAAAACAAAGTGCGCACGCGCGGGCGGCCTCCCGCATCGTTCATTGGGCGCGGGTTTTTGAATTATTTGATATTAAAAAAATTGGTTGTTTGTAAAGTAGGTTTACGATCGAGATGTTTACGTGATAACATAATGCAGTGGCAGCGCTCGAGATGAAACGGGAGATCGGTCCGTCTCTCTCTCGTTATACCTGCGATCGCGCTCGTGAGGTTTTGGTGTGACACAAGTTTATGAACATGTCACCCGACTAAAACGATTTTAAAAACGTTATCACGTTAAAAATTAAAAAAATTCAAAATTATTTATTTCTTTCCTTTACATGAACAAATTTGTGTTTGGAACACTCCTAGTAAGCAAATAAAATGCTTGTGTCAGGAGGTTCCGCTCTTCCTTAACACTATTACAGAAACAGAAATAAAACAATATGAATGAATACAATGCAAAACATAAAAGGAAAGAAAGAATTTAATAAAAAAATATCGGTATCGGTTGATTTATTATCGGCGATACCGATATATCGGCTTGCCGATATATCGGCCGATATATCGGTATTGGTATCGGTATCGTTACATCCCTAACTAAAATATTAATAAAAACTGAACATTTTCCAGGATGACATGGAAACAGAGCACTTGGCGACACTGGAGCGGCTCAGACAGAACCAACGACAGGACTATCTATCGGGGAGCGTGTCGGGGAGCTTACAAGCGACTGATCGGCTCATGAAGGAGCTCAGGGATATATACCGTTCACACTCGTTTAAGAATAATATGTACTCTATAGGTGAGATTTATTTTATTATTAACATTCTGCTTATACTTTTACTTTTAGTACTCATTACACAATACACATGTTATACTTTTAGTACGTTGGATGATTATAATATACTATAGTCTATATTATAATATAAGCAATATGTTCCTTCACTAGATGGGAAATAACAAGAAATTGAAACGAAGAAACTTATAAACAACTTGGTTAATGTAATTTGTAACTTGTGTATGTTAAAATAAGAATCTTCTTATTAATATACATATATTGTTTAAATAAAAAAATATCAGGATATATAATAAGATATTCTATTCCAACAATAACATTGATTTTTAACAATTTTTGCCACTTTGTAAGTGTATAATTAAAACAATAATAAAAATACTTATTTATATTTCCAGAGTTGGTAAATGATTCACTATACGAATGGAACATTAGACTAAGGTCGGTGGATCCGGACAGTCCATTACACAATGATCTGCTAGTTCTCAAGGAGAAGGAGGGAAAGGACTCGATATTACTCAATATCATGTTCAAAGAGACATACCCGTTTGAGCCGCCCTTTGTAAGGGTCGTGTACCCGATTATATCAGGTAAGATTTCGTTTTAAGGTCACTATTATATCTGGTAAGGAATTGTTGAGGTTAAAGTCTTGTGAATGTTTACTTAGGACGGAACTGTTAATTAACAAATATTTGCGTATAGATAGTTGTGGGATGAGTTGTGTGGATTGATTAAAATTAATTTAAACATGTTACTTTGTCCGTATTTGTTACTAGCTTTCTATTACGACTTTGTACATATTCACCACTAAGCAGTACTGTTGTGAAAAAGTACCCAATTACTTTTACATTTATAAAAAATTCTTATTATTTTCAGTAAATACTGTGCTGATTTATTTTCTACATTCAAATTTTTTAATTTCATCATGGAACATATGGAACTATTCATATTCATATTATTTATATTATGAACATCATTGTCAATTAAAAACACATTAACAAATGTAACTAAACAACTACAGGATGCTACACATTAGTTACGAAAAAACCGTTGAAAGAGTTCATCAATACATTACTTTAGATAAGAATTATATAAAAAAATACTTATTTTTTTTTTATAATTCCAGGAGGCTACGTGCTAGTCGGCGGCGCGATATGCATGGAGCTGTTAACGAAACAGGGCTGGTCGTCCGCGTACACCGTGGAGGCGGTTATCATGCAGATAGCCGCTACTTTAGTCAAGGGCAAGGCGCGGATCCAGTTCGGCGCGACTAAAGTCGTGTCGCAGTCGCAGTACAGCCTCGCCCGCGCGCAGCAGAGCTTCAAGTGCCTAGTGCAGATACACGAGAAGAACGGTGAGTTACAATTGCGACTGAAGTCAACAGGCGCGACTAAAGTCGTGTCGCAGTCGCAGTACAGCCTCGCCCGCGCGCTGCAGAGCTTCAAGTGCCTAGTGCAGATACACGAGAAGAACGGTGAGTTGACAATCGACGCGACTAAAGTCGTGTCGCAGTCGCAGTATGCAGTCTACAGATAAAACTGACGAAGGAGTTTGTTTTCACCCTAATTTTATATTATTGTTAGCTAATTTATCTTTTTCATTGTTTTGCTAATAAAATTATAAATTAATTTTAAAATATTTATGATAATGATATAATTAACATAGCGTTTGTTATTCCAGGATGGTTCACACCGCCAAAAGAGGACGGCTAAGCGTAGCCGTCGCACAGCACATAAGACTAACGTGTTACTATCGCCCATGAACTCTACACTCAATCGGAAAGTGACGAATAGTATTCGATTCCATTACGTTTTATTGAGCGCAGTTTGTATAATACTGTGTCGTGTATGACTGTGGAACGTATTCATATTGTATGTGTATTGATAAGTGCTATTATTGTTCTGAATGCAAGTGGTAACGAGAGACTCATAAGACTTATAGGAAATGTTTAATGTGTAACGTTTTTTGTAATCATTAATTTTTTCTCGTAAAGTTATCCATATGTGTAGACCTAGACGTTAACGGAGTGTAAAGTGAAAAACTCTTTGCATTTCTTTTTAGTTATCGGAATAAAAGAACCTGTGATTCGTAAACAGTTTTTTGTTGATCCTCTTATTATTGGGTATTTTAGTACTTCCATATATATTTAGTGAAATACGAGTAGTCATAGAAGTGCAGCTTTTCAATCCGACCTGGGATTTGAGATTAGCATAGTTGATTGACACATTTGAATGTACAGAATACATGCTATATGAAGGAAACTTCTAGAAATAATGAATGAAAATGAATAAGGCATATGAAGATTAAGAAAGATGATTATAGAACACTTGGATGGATTTAGACGTAACTATTCACTGTAGAGATCGAGATATATTTCATATCAAGCAAGGATCTTGTATGTATCACTTTTGTACAATGTTATATGCTACCATCTTAAAGGTAAGGCTTATATAATAGTTTGAAATAACTTACAATTTTATATGAACAGCAAAACAATGTACTCATTCATCTTGTGCCTAAATAAATTAAGTTGATGTAAGGTTATTCTGAGACAGAATAAAAAAAAAATAATAACGTACCTAAAACCAGAACTTGTAAATATTCTTAGTTGTCGGCGTAAAAACAATAAAAATATATTCATATTTACTTGATTATTGTAAACTACAAACTTTCCCTTTTACACTAGCTTTATAATATTTTGCAATATTTTTTAATTCAAAGCCAAATTCATTGGAATGAAATGAATGATGATTTTATTGCAAACAAAAATGGACAATTTTACCAGTGGCACCCATTAAAAAACACTGCAGAACCAGTATCTCTCAACAGACAACAAAATAATGTTTTTTATTATACTTGCCATCACTATACTTAAATGTTAATAAGAAGCATGATAAATAAAATAGCAATGATTATGTAAAAACGTATATATTATCTTTTTATAAATAGCTTAACAGTCACCACATACCATATAAAACTTACAAAATTACTTATTTCTACATAATACAAACTGAACAACCCTATTTCTATAGAATTTACTTTTCATAGTTTTGCTTTGGCATTTTCCTTATTATGTTCCATGAATCTTTTCAACCCCATCACATGCTGTATTGCACCAGGCTCATTCACTCTCTTGCAATAATCTTTTTCCTTCATAGTATTATACCATTGCATTAATTTCGGAAATCTAAAAGAAATGATGTGTAATTATTTTTTATTTTAAGATATGTGTAAAAATTAATTATTTTAAAGAAATTAAAATATGCAAGCTTTTAAAAATAAATGCTTATTGCTATTTTTTATTAAAACATACTGTGAATACAACTGGACCTACTATTTTTATCACTTTCATTTTAGCTTCATATATGCAAGCTAAAGCAGATCTTCATTTATTAAAAAAATATAAGTACATACTATTATTATTTACGAGCTGTGCTGTGCGGTTTTACCTGCATGCAAAAGCAAATATTTCTAATTTCTATAGCTTATATGCTATTCTAGTACATAAGCTAAATCACTGCATGTATTATTTAAAATCGTTGGTTGGTAACAAACATACAAAAATTCTTACAAACTTTCGCCGTTTATAATACTAGGAGAAACATGAGAAATAGAATCACCTATTTTGATCTATAGGAATCAATCCATGTAGTGATGACATTGTTGTCATCACACTTAAATCTGCAAGTGTGACCACATCATCAGCCAAATAAACATTTTCGGAAAGGTAAGCTTCGAGTATACTGTATGAGTCTTCAACATTTCTTATCGTTGACTTTGATATCTCAGTCATTCTACCTGTGTAAGTACCAGCCTGTAATTTATAAGTAAAAGTAAATCGTAAGTATTATAATTTGTATTATTAATTAAATGAGAAGATGTATAATTTTAAAGTTTAAATGAATATTGGTTAGGAGGACTTCTGCTACCGGTTTTTTCATTGAAAAAAAACCTTAATATATTAAGGTTAATATATTTATAATTATAATGATGTGTGAATTAATTCAAATTAAATCAGTGTTCCGATTCCAATTTTTGAATAAGTTCATATTCAAGCGACACTAAGTACTTAACAAAAGACGGACAAAAAAAAACTTACCATAATTGATCTTAATCTAGGAAACAAAATTCCACAATCAAAGAATAGTCTTTGGTTAATTATAGCCCTTTTCCTTCTATCTTCTGGATATAGATAACAGTGCTCTGGTTTTGCATGTTTGTCAAATAAGTACAACATTATGGCATGACTGAAATAAATAATAAATTATCAAGATGATAAGAGGTAAGTATACTCAAACTAAAAAGTGTTGATAATATGTCTACCATATTTTGTCTAAAGCAATATAAAAATTTTATATAAATTTTTTGTTGTTTATTACATTACATCAACAACATCCTGCAGATCCATTCAAAGCTTATGATTTAGAATTTTACTAGACTATTAATTTATTTAATACATTTTCCTCCTTCAGATGGTTAGAACTTATCAATTAAAATTAATTTGATGAGCCTTAAATTGTTTTTAAGTGCTAAAAAATCAATTTCACCTGTCAGCTAAGTTAAAATTATCTTCTTCCCATAGTGGAATAGTTCTCATCGGGTTTTTCTGTAAGGATTAATTGTATAACTTAATTATATATGATAACTTAAACAAATCTGTAATTTTATCTCTATTTAAATAAAATTCTTGTGTCAGAATTATCAAATTTCTCAAAACAGCTTGATCGATTCTCTCCATAGGGTGTATATTATTTTTAAGCTAGTACCTATCAATAAATTGCTATATCTGTAGCAAAGTAAAATCTATACTTAATATTATAAAGCTGAAGAGTTTGTTTGTTTGAATGTGTTAATCTCAGGAACTACTGGTCCGATTAAAAAAATTATTTCGGTGTTAGATAGTCCATTTATAGAGGAAGGCTATTTATCATCACCCTAAGACCAACAGGAGCAGAGAAATGCAGGTGAAAATGCGGGGCACAGCTAGTAAGATAGAAATTCATGACCATCAATCACCATCTTCTTTAATTTCATATACCTAACAACTTTTTTTTACTGTGTTACCTTACCTTGGTCAATTCTGGTGTATCTTGCTCTCTAAGGAATGGATTAATTATTACTTCTTCATAAGGAATTTTAAGGATGTCTGTAAGCATCATCACTGCTCGAGCTGGGGGACTGCCATCTATCTTGTAAAACTTCGCCATTTTCACTGTACTTGATAAATTATTACAGGTCAACCTTTGAAAGGATTTTATTCGTTCTTTCCATAAATATCCTTTATGAATCTGTAAGTATACATTTTATTATTAACTGGTAGCCTCTATTTATGTTTCAATAATTGCCAAGTTATTAAATTCCCAATGTTTAGATTAAAAATGTTGTTTTTACTTTCATTTTCTGATAACAATATTATGATAGGATCATAAATAAGTAGGTTTAATTACCGATTTTATCTATAAATTTTGGTAAAACCTTAAAAATTACTAACCTTAGCTTTGGACATGTAGACTGCAGACTTTTGTATTATATATTTTACTAAAATAATTCAATTTTATTTGAGTTTTTACATGATATTTTATTATTGCTATAAATTGACATACACGTCAAACTTAATCATATTGTGACATTGTGACGTTATCGTTCAAAAATCAAAGTTCAAAATACAATTTAATCGATGCGAATTGCGATCATTTAACATCAGCACAATAGAATTTACTTTGTGATTCGTTATTTTCGTTATTGAAGTTAATTTAATAAATCTCTAACTACGTACTCCTGCATATATGGGTTGCAAAATATTCAATTATACCTACCTACAGTGTGGAAATTTTCGATGGGTCCTGGAGGGAAAGTACCAACGTGAAATACTGGAAATAGCAAAATTTTCTGAAAGGAAACATTCCAGATTCCTGTTTTTAAAAATAAATAGAACTTCATTTTCGAAAATTCAAGGAAAATTATGATACTTTGAATGAACTGTAAATTGTAATACTTACCCATATCAAGGTTAGATACTTTTAATTTTATTCATACGAAAATGAGCAAGTGAAACACCTTAGCACATTGAGTTACTATGTACTACGTACTAGAGAGGGCATCGCGAGTTGTAACACGAGTTAGAGCCAAGCGTCTCAAACATCGCTTATATCTGTGACTAACTAGCCGCCCCGCGCGCGCCCCGCACTGCCGCGATTGTTGCACAGATTTTGTTCGTGGTGTCCTCTCTATACGTAGTAATAATACCTCAATGCCGTAGCATAACATCTTAGTTTAGGTATATAAGAAATATGTTAGTCACACGAGTCATCTAATAAATGATCTCATTATCCAGATACCAATACCATATTATAATATTATGTAATTAATATGATAATAGTGTATTTCATTTCGAAAATGTCTTATCTTTTTTTACGACTCGGTATCGCATACTTATTATCTACCTAAAATTTTTTGAAAAATTACACATAACTAATTGAAGTAGGTAAGTAGTTAACTATTATATGGTATTAATATTTAATATCAAGTATTAATATTTTATGCCTGAGTTAATTAATATAAGGCGCCTTTCCAACGACGTCATAATTAATTCCATGATACCAATATTTTAATGAAATTACGTTAAACAAAAACCTCAAATTCGAAGTCCCGAGTGTCTTGGATTTAATTGCAATTCATCTGAATTACTTTTCTTTGCTACGTTCTTGAATGTTACTTAGAAACGATAAATCACATTACACCACATTCCCCTTTTAGCCATGGTTTTGACGCTCACTGTAATTAATCAGAGTGTCAGCTAGAATTACGATTTGTATGGTGAAAATAGTATATATCCCAGTAAACAATATATTATTATAAACAAGCTACACTTGGTTCGCACAGAAACAAAAAAGAACGTCGGAAAATAAAAACAGATTATGTTAGGTACCTACTAACTATTATTATTTCATAATATGTTTCTTTTGAAAAAAAAAGTTTTTAAGATTGCAGCGTTCGAACTCAAACCTTTGTGAAATATTTTTACACTTTCAATTTTATACCGATAACCAAGAAGATGACGCAATTATTGCCTGACAATAAAACATAATTAAGTTTATATTGTTTAGTTATTATTAAGATAACACATAATAATGTTCTGAGGATGATAATATTATACAATTACTTTATATGCATATCTCATGCAGATGCATATGGATTGCAGCCTTGGTAGCTAAATTAAACAACCTCAAACCAAATATGGATTAACAGTAGGTACACAGTTTATGTCTATAATAGTTATAGATTATTTATTTTAGATTAGTCTTACAAAATATATAAGTATAGGTAGGTAATATTCTACAGTATACAAGATACGTTTTAATATGGCACGGTAGTGTAGAGATACGAAACTGACTCGGCGTAATGGATTCTTCTTATCGCTTCAGCGAGCATCACAGATATATCCATAGTTTGCAATTTAGGGCACAACTTCATATGTTTATCTTGCGGAATAGTGTTCGTAACAACCATCGCCTCTAAACAAGAATTGTTGATTTTATCAATAGCATTTCCAGCGAGAACTCCGTGTGTAAGAATAGCGTAGATCTTGTTAGCTCCAGCTTCGCGTAATTTCTCAGCACCTTTTACAATAGTGTCACAGGTGTCAGCTAAATCGTCTACCATAATAGCGGTTCTGTTCCTTACGTCCCCAACTAATACGGTCGAGTCCTCGTCGTTCGCTCGCTGCCTTTCCTTGTGTATGATCGCAAAATCAATATCGAGTCTATCAGCGATAGATGTCATTCGTTTTACACCGCCCGCATCAGGTGACACCATAACACTACTTTCCCATTCGGGTATATTATCTTTTATCCACTTTGTGATCGCTGGCTCAGCGTAAAGATTGTCGACGGGGATGTTAAAGAAACCTTGAATTTGGGATGAGTGTAAATCAACTGTTATAACGTGATCGGCACCGGCAACTGATATGAGATTAGCGAGTAACTTGGCGGTGATAGGAGCACGGCTCTTGTCCTTTTTATCTTGTCGGGAATACGGAAAGCTCGGAATTACTGCTGTGACTCGAGAGGCGGATGCGATTTTGCAAGCGTTAATCATGATTAAGAGTTCCATGAGATTGTCGTTAATCTCGCCGCAGCCACTCTGTACGATATACACATCGTCCCCACGGACGGATTCCCCAATTTCGACATTAGTTTCCTTATTGCTGAACTTTTTTGTCGTCGCTCGACCTAAATCGAGGCCGAGGCGAGCGACTATCCTTTTTGCGATATCTGGATGAGAGCTTCCAGAGAATACTTTGATGTTTGGCATCCTTGGTTCTTCTTTGGCTTTACTTTTATTTTGTTCGGTGGTAGGTTCGTGGTCACCAGTTGGTTTCATGAGACTGACTGACGCAAGTGAAGAATCTTCACTTTACGGTTACTGATAGTGAAATGAAATGTTATGTACATAAAATGGCAGATTTATCAAAGTTCAAGTCGGGGTCAGCTCGATTCATATCGCAACCGTAATAGAAGTACATTGTTTGTCACCAAATCACGTTTAAATAACTAAATAAACAAGCACGATTTCATCATGTCAACATGAGAGATACGGTTATATAATTAATTGACTCTATATACATATATACTCTGATAAATTATGGTTTTATCTCAATTTAACGCCAGGTTTAAAGATTGTAATTTATTATTGTAGAAGGTATGATATCTAGTTACTTGTAACAATTTTAAGTTTTATAGTGTATTTATGTATCTATGAGTAACTACCAGTACCTAATCGAGATTTTATATTTTTTTAATTCGTTTATTTAGATAGATTGTATTTTTTCTTATTTTTAAAACAATATTAAAATTATCTACTTACAAAATATAATATGATATTGAAGCATAATGCAATACGTAAATAATTGTTTAAGTTTATAGATATTATTTATTGACGAGGTATGGTACGGTAGGTCACTTTAAAAATATCTCATCAAACTAAATATATTATAATTCAAAAGTCTAATTAATTTCGGATCAAACTAAAGTAATACGCTCATCTACAAATTATTTGAAAAAAAATCTATGAAAGAGATTAATTAATTAGGTATCTATAGGGTGTCCCAACAAGAACGCAAGATTTAAATTTGGCGCCATTCGAAGTGTCATTGTTTGACATATCAACAAGTGTTATTTTTTTTTAGTAGAAGGTATAAGGTTAGTGAATATGGAACGCTAAACGAAGGATCAACGCATTCTCATAGTAAAATTTGTTTTACCAAAATAGTGAAAGTTTTGCGGATACAGTACGCAAATTGCGATCAAAGAAATTGCGATCAGTAAAAGAGATTAATGGAAAAATTTGCTGAAACTGGGTCTGTTAGTGATGTAAAGACAACAACGCGCCTTCGACCTGGTCGATCAACCGAA
>CAJQZN010019889.1:0-14914 GCA_907164685.1 Colias eurytheme | reverse complement strand
CCCGCGTTCGCGATAGCGAGCTATTAGACTCCGCCCGCCAAGCAGTGGATTTTTTTTTGTGTATCGTCTTAAAACGAGTAAGTACCAAAATTTTACAATTAAATTCTTTGGTTTACTGAACTTGTGCTGAAAGGGTTATCGTATAATAATTATCGAGATACCTTAATATAAATTAGATTTAGATACATTTATTTCAAAGGGTTTACAATTCACTTCTAACGTTTTAGAATAATATTACATATAAACTTGTACACCTTGACAAAAAGTAAAAAATTGCGGGTGAGTGGAGATTATTTTGTGCAATTAAATATAACGTCCTACGACGGTATGGTTGCGTTCGTAAGGAATGCGGATATAAAGCAACTAAATGTTACATCGATTGCATGAACAAAAATAAATATGAATCGAAGTTCATTTTTAAATTTAGTGAATTGATTTGAATTATGAATTTATTAAATAGTTAGTCCTTTTTTATATAAACATAATAATTAATTACCATTGTCAAATCAATTCTTATTAATTCATCCTGGACAGTTGTTGCTAACATTGGAAAATAAGTTAAAGGACCTTGTTAATTGCTATATTATTTAAATTATTATTTACTGCTAATTTTATATTATTAGCACTAAGGTGTATTCTTGCTCGAAGCAGAATACATAAATGTGGCCACTACTCCTCGCAGGGGTTAGCCAGGTCAAATCCACCCTCGCAGGGTGTCTCTTAAGCATTTTTTGGCAGGCCCTACTTATTTCTAGTTACAAACATCCCTCGCGCAGCTGTCGCTCGCAGGGAAATGGTGCAAATATATATCGGCCCTCACGGGGCTTTGATTACAACCGTCCCTCACGGAAAAGATGGTGAAAATATATATCAGCCCTCGCGGGGCTTTGATTACAACCGTCCCTCACGGAGAAATGGTGCAAATATATATCAGCCCTCGCGGGGCTTTGATTACAACAGTACCTCACGGAGACATGGTGCAAATATATATCAGCCTTCGCGGGGCTTTGATTACAACAGTACCTCACGGAGACATGGTGCAAATATATATCAGCCCTCGCGGGGCTTTGATGGCGATTGGTGCAAATATACAAAGGATTGATCATTAAAATGATCATAGATATTTGCTTTCGTCAACGAGGACCCACGAAAGAAGTTTTGGATATGACCGTATCGGATCTTCACTCTTCTAAGGTAGGTAGAAAAAGGTTTTGAAATCTACTTCACAGTGGGCAGTATAGTAATATGACCTAATAAATACAATAAAGGTTAGAGACGTCAAATAATGGGCGCATGAAATTGATACTCCGTATCCTAAAAAGTTTACGCTTCAGGAATCAGGAAACCACCATTGGTTTACCAATTATGGAAATTGGAATTGAACAAATCGTATTTACCAATGCAAAGCCTATTCACAACAAAGGAAGGCGAGTCGGATCAAATATCATCTCGCAGATGATTTGTGGCGGTGATTTCGAGGATTGTCACCAAGCCTTGTGTCAACGGTATGTTTGGTATCGTAATTCAATGGCACTGGTCGGCTAGTGCCATTGAATTTTCATATAAAAACATCGGAAGAGATTTTTTAATCGCAAAGCGATTGAATGTAACAAATGACGATTGATTACGTATAGTTGACCTCTCATAGGCCTATTTTAGTTGCCCGATCTTGTAGGCAATTTATTTGACTCGTTTTTCAACCCATTTGACCTCATTATTGCACCCATGAGATTTTTCTTCAGGGCTCAAACAATAAATCGCTGAGGGATTAGGATAATCGTTTGTTAGACAAGTTTCTTGTCATCCCACCAGGATTATTATATTGTATAATAAAGTTATATACAACTATTAACGTAAAACGTTTAAGTACTCAACGAATGCTGAGAATACTGACTGTTGAGTTACATAGGATAGAGGATAAATAACGGAAAGTCAATCTTTCCAAACAAAAGCCTCTTATTATTAGATATTACTTGGAACCCCTACCCTTAACGAGAAAGCTCTGCCAAATGACTTCTCATTTCTTTGCTTTGAGGGGGGGGGGGGGGGCAATAAATGAAATGCAGTACAGACTATACGGCTTTTAAAATATAAGTCTGGTAAGCGTACTAAACTTTGCTGGTTTAGTTCTTGCTATATCGCTATCCGTGCCTGCTTCTCGTGTTTACGGGTGAATTAAGTTTATCAATAGTCATAAATGCAATGCTATGCAGAGGATATACTGCATTTAAAACATGACAAAGTCTGGTAAGCGAACTAAACTTTGCTAGTTTAGTTCTTGCTATATGGCTGCCTCGCGTGTTTACGGATGAATAAAGTAATGTCCTGTCTTCGCATCCACAGCTAACTGTCCTATACTGTCGTAATCTTAACACAGATTCATTCGACATAGCTCCCCACGAGCTCAGTTCTTCATTTTTGCACTCGCACAACTGTGGACAACACAAGAGCAATGCCTCCATTGGTAGCAGTTACAATCAAGGGCTAGCAAGGTAGGCTAGCCATATTACGGATGTTGGAACAACCGACTATATTTAGGGCAATTTTCTTTGTCCAGTGTAACGTTTAGACTGTCGTAGCATTCCTACGGAACAAAGATGGGATCAGATCTGCATCGTTAATGAAGTTAATCGAAAGGAGATACTTTCAGACGACGATAGTATTCAAAATCCACCATATTCCTGAACATAATAATGCATAGTTAAGCTTATAATCTCTCTTGCCATTATCCTGCAGCAGAATTCCTTGGCGATAATTTGTTCTCGTTAGAACGAGCGAGTTTGTTACGATAATATGATAAATCCTGTCAGTTAGAGACCTGAACGACGCGATAGAGTACCGCTATTTCAGTAGTAGTAGCACCTAGAAGGGTGAAGGTATTCTGGAAAGCGGAACTGAAGGCCCGGTCAGCAGCACCAGCCACCTAATAGACAGGGTTCAGTGCTGCACCACTATAATCTGCAAAATGACTCTGACGGTATGAAAATGTGGAGTACATTTTCAAAATATCAAATGATATAGTTGGAATAAAAATCCTATTTGCCTCCGTCTACCCAAAAGACATACGGAGTAGCTAGTAGTAGTTGGTTGAATTAGAATAAGTACCTATAGTTAAAATCCTTTGTTACTGACTGGATAAATTTGGCTCTTTTCCTATCTGACGTTCATATAGCTGTTGACTGCCTAGTGTTATGCACAAACACTATTATTATAAATAAGTCACGTTATGTAGTCCCGAGGCTTTCGGTATATAAGTTCTGATGTAAATCATAATTATATCTTAAAACCGAATTGATTAAAAGTAACGTACTTGGCTGTAGTAATTGCAGTTTTGGGACAAAGATAAGCTCCTTATCATTTTAGTCTCTTGAGTTCAGTATATTTGTTTCCAGTACAGAGTTTATGACCTATCAGTTTTAAATAAATAATTCATGCATTGTACTGAAAGTACTAGCCATGTTTAGATTATGATTGGTGGCGTTGGCTCTAAACATTAATAGATACCGCACGGTTTGGTTGGATGTTAAAAATCTGTATTATAATTAAACCGTTTACCTGTTTTGATATTTTATTGCCTTATTCAAGGGGTGACCTTTTAAATTTATTTCTGACCCCAAAAGTAAGGACCAAGGTCTCTTCTTGTCTGCTTGTAGCAGGTTGGGTTAAAACTGTGTGAGTTGAGACAGGTGGTAATTCTATGTTAAGATGATTCAATTGTGCTTCTGCACTTCTGCAGAGTTCTAATTGAATAAATAAAGGTTTGAGATTGAGGTATTTTTGCCTCGTCGGGATCAGCTGTTGCTTCATTTTGTAAGTAACATCTAAATGCTTAATTGAAAGTCGTTACTGGCGCTTTCGCAGATTTACGCTAAAGATAGTGGAAATTGTAGTAACTTTAACTTTTCAAGTTCAAAAGGTTAACTAAGGTACACTTGAACCAATCTCATAAGTTCTAATACTTTTAATCATTATGATTAACTTTTTGGTTCTTATTTGATTAACTTTTCATCTGGGATTGTTAATATATTATATAATATAAAAATTTGTGTGATTTATTGGTAGGTCTACTATCTGCACACCTTACTCTTTCAAATAAAGAAATAAGTAATTTCTTATGTATTCAAATTCACATTGGCGTCCATATATTGTACACCAGGTGGTTAACAAACAGGTCTCAATAAGTAAGCTTCAAATTACGGTCAAGTGTTTAATAGCTGTGTTTTACCTGAAAATAAAACACATATTAAATACTTACCTATATTTGAAGCTTACACTTAACGTCCACCTGTTGTGGATTTCGACTCAATGAAAAACATCCAGCGCCCGCACATTATCGTGCGCCCCGCCACCTGGTGGAGAGGTGTGCGAGAGAGATAGCATATATACAACGGAAAGAGAGGGAAAATTAGGCGGAAAAAGCTAGGTGCCTTCTCAATAAGTAAGCTTCAAATATAGGTAAGTATTTAATATGTGTTTTATTTTCAGGTAAAACACAGCTATTAGAGAAACGCTTATTAGTTTTCTTTGTATGTGTGACGGTATTTATGTATTTAATTGATTTTTAATAAGAATGGTATTTATTAAACCTTCAAATACGCATATAAAATCTAAAAATACATTAAAATATTATATGAGTAATTGTCATGAGATAAGATTTAGAATGAATATAAATGGACTAAGATTTTTTAGAATACGAAAATCCAATTTAAGTAAACCAGCAAAAAATATTAGAAATGATAAAACTGATATACTGAAATATTTATTTTACATAAATAGTTTTAATAGAAAATGCAAATATTTTATGTAGAAAATAAATTTAAAATATGTAGTATATTTTCCACAACATTAGCGCTAAAACTTCCGTCCTCAGACCCGAGCCTCATTAATCATTACTACCGTTTTATTAAAGTCTAGAATAACCTAGAATAACTAAAGTTTATAAGAGAATTTCATTAATAAATATTTAAGCAACTATTTTATGATTCCAATAACTGAAAATTTTTACTTATTAATTTAAAAAATACTTGACTATTCAGTATTTATGTTCATTATTATATGATTAAGGGCTGATTTTTCAATCCTTGGTTAAAACTTATTCATCGAATAATGTATAAAATTACCATTTTAAAAAACGTATTCTAATTGCCCGTATTTGCAATTAGTAATTGCGCAGTTTACGTGACATTTTAATATTATCGAGTAATACTTTTTTGGATGGATAAGTTTTATCCAAGCATTGAAAAATCGGCCCTGAAAGTCAATTAGCTGATATTTTTTCATTATAATTCACTATAATTCGATAAAGGAATAATATTTATTTATATTTAAAAACGTACAAAATATATTTACGTAAAATCATAACAAAATCTGTGTTTAATTAAAACATTTATTTCTGCGAACTCTTTCCGAATTGTTTTATATTAAAGGACAATTATATTCACTCAGTTTGTTGTTTCTTCCTAAATATAGAACAGGAAGTTGTTAAGAGCAAATGGATATTTACAGATATGTAGATTAATGTAATCGTATCAATTACAATTTTGACATTTCCCCGTTTAGAAGGCGTATTGAGTTCCATTATTATTTACAGATATTTTTAGATGTAAATAAAAGAGTTTTTTTTTAACTCTATTGTTTTTTTTAATCAACTTAATCTACCATGCTGTCAAGATTGGCAGAATATGCTATACATCGTGAAATTTTTGACATCCTGGGGGGCGTGGGGGGTTCCCATGATGTCGCATAGCAGTATTACTTCCAGTGTGGGGAAGTGATGGCGATAGACGACCTATATCTCTGTGCTCTACCTCAGTCATTTTTTCACACAGATAATATTATTTTTTATACATTATGATAAGGTTTCCTCACGGATTTAAATCGTAATATGGAAAGTATTTTCCTTAGTGCTATTGTGGTTTACTCTTATCTTATATGTGACCAAATATTTGTGCATGTTTATCGTATCCATCAATCTGCATTAGACCAGTGTAATGTATTACGGCTAATCCTCTAATCCCTCTTAGTTTACCGAAGTTATTGTGGTGGAAATAGTATTGAGATGATAATCTTTGTACGGATACAAGGGACTGAATTGTCATGTTTTATTTATATAAAATTAAGTATATATCAAAGTATAGATTAAGTTAAACGGAGAAAATTTCGTAAATATTATCAATATTCCATTAAATTATTTTTGCATAGTGTGCTAGCTTGTCTGACATGTGATAGGGAGACGAGGAAACATGCGTATGTATACACTTCAATTTCTACCAATTATAATCAAATTACCTGGTATACATGTCTTGCAGAACGCAGCCACAATATTCACGCAGAAGAACGGCACCCAACACAGCAAGAAGACTCCCATAATAATGCCAACTGTGATAGCCGCTTTATGGTCTGACACGTGGTAGGGAGACGAGTGAACGTGCGTGTGGACGCGCGTCCGGACCGACTTGGTGCGGTTGTCTGGTAGCTGCACCGTCCGGGTCACCGCTCGGATGGACTTCACGTGCTTTTGAGCGTAGCAGTATAATCTGTGGAAGGATGTTTGTTAGCACGAAAATTTTATTTATCTATTAACTAACTATAAGTTAATAGATAAATAAATTTTGCTCGTGCTTGTTTTGTTATTCCCCGTTGATTTAAGTACCATATTTACTTCCTTATTTACATTTTCTATGAGTATTTTTCGCTTAATGTAATTAGTAAAATTTTTGTATTGTTAAAATTCATTACAATAAACTAAATGACAATCTCTTTCTTTTGGACTCATCTATGAATTATTTTTAGTTTATATAAGCCATAAATAGTATTTGATGAAATTATACATACACAGAGATTTGAAAAGCTTGAAATATTTTGGTAGAGCTGAAATTTGATAATAATTAAAGAATTGTAAAAGTGACTCAAAAATCTTATAAAGAGGACCACAGATAATAAGACTCTGATGGATACTTATGTTTAAGAGTACTTATAACTTTGTCTTCACGGGATTTTCCCTCACTTCAGTGGTATCATCAATATCGTTATTAGGGTACGAAACGAAAAATATAATATTATACCTAGTATAAAATGTTTGAAATATTTGAATAAAATTTTAATCAGTTTTATGCGTGTCTTACGATTAAGGATCAAAAGACATTGATAGATTTTGTAGTTTTCAAACTCAAACATTATTCATTCAGCTATACTTCGGAATCACTTTCGAATCGTCAAATACACTTTTTCAATATCTACCACTAACTTTTCGGTTTACAATAAAGTGCTTTATTATTGTAATCGATAAACATATACACAAGAAGAAACAATTTATTAAAAGGTAATTATTATTACAGATAAACATTCGCACGAGAAGAAACAACTATCTCACCTGCAGTATATACTGATCATAACAATGCACGGCAGTATGAACGAAATACAGCTCGACACTATCGCATAGGTCGGGGTCAGAACCAACGCACAGGTCGGGTACCGCGGCGGTCTCTCTGTAGTAACTGTCTCCTCTGGCGGTCTGTGCAGACCCAGAGAGATGGGCAGAAAACTGACCATGACGGCTAGCAGCCAGATTAGCGCTATGGTTACTATGGCAACCTTGCGGGTCACCCAGCGGCCGTATCTGCAATTTAGAATAGGTTAGAAATTGACTTTTTAAAGGTTTAACTCGTTATTATTCGAAAATATCGCTTTTGAGTTAAGTTAAGGGTCTTTGGAAATAAATATTCAAACAATGATGGTGTGTTTTATTTTAACTCCGAAACAGTTACAATGATTGTAATACATTTTACTACAAAGAAAGATCTAGTAGACATATTTAAGCTACATTTTAAAAATAAATCTTGAACTGGTTGAAATATGGAATGAGGACGTTGTGATAACGTGAAGTGCATGCATTTAGAAACTCGTGTTCATGTTTGAATCTTCGGAACACGTTGTTCGATGTTGAACAAATCCATTGTGATTTAAATTTCAAACAGTATTTGTGAGTGGCTGTTACAATAATATTACAGACATGGGCATCATGTAATATCTAGTTTTATAACATTCACCCGCTTTGTAAATGAGAATTTTTTAAATAATAGAAAAAAAATAACGAATAGAAATAATCTTTCCAGCAAAAATATAATATTAATATAGAAACATCGGCCTAATGTTTACCTATCTATGAATTAAAAAAAAATCCAGAATTTTACAAACTGGCTATTCATCTTTTTTATCTGTACTAACCTCAACGGATCCTTAATATGTATATATCTGTCCAGCGAAATGGCACAAAGATTGAGTATGGAAGCTGTGGAGCACATGACGTCACACGCCACCCAAGTGTCGCAAAACTGTTCGCCGAACACCCAGTACCTGATGAATTAATATTTATTTATTCTTCATTGTTTACAGAGTGGAGTAATATGAAAAAAGGTTGGTACTTATTTATATAATTAATCGATTCTTCCGTAAATTTTCCGGATTTCATTGAATTTTACACAATTATTTGAGATTTGGAATAATTAATTTCCTAAAGATATATTTCCAGTGCAAAACAAATTGTGATCGCTGTATGATAATGTTGTCTGCTATTAAATATATTTTTTTAAATATTATGTAATCTTTATTTCATTCAGATAGATTGAATAATTTATGGAAAAATTATCTTTATGAGTGTCTTAGTTCATTTTTCATAATGAGAAAAGTAAATCATTGTTTCATTCCCATTATTACCTTTTACAATTAATAAAATAAAGCTTACCCAAGCAAGTCATTCACCCCAGCAAACGTCATAACCGCCGCTGCCACAAGCATATCAGCGATTGCCAGTGAAGCCAGGAACAGATTGCCAATCCGTCTCAAGCCACGGTCCGTGTAAATGGCTATGCAGACCAGAATGTTGCCCGCTGCGCTCACGAATATGAGCAGGGAGAGGAATATGCCTGAAAATACTGTATAATTATAGATATTATAGAACATATTGGGTTATGTAGTGGAAAAAAGTTGTTAAAGGGACCTTTTTAAGTATAAAAAATGGGAATGTTAAATTGTTGATGGCTTACGAAGAGATATTTTCTGAAATTTTTATTGGTAGTAGATTTACTATAGGTATATGTTAATTGTAAATATAAATAAAAAGATTTTGCATACTATGCTGTGTTTCATTTATTGAATAGTAGAAATTGCTTCAAAATATCTGGTTCTAGAGATGTATTTCTGACTTGTTTTAGGTAGGAAATTTCATACGTATCTATCGGAATCGACACATTAAGTTGCTAAATACATATATCAATACAATTCCAAAATCCAATATGTATGTTACATCACACATTGAAAAGGAATTAGACATAGTGTATTGTATTTTTCAGATAAGGATCACATCTTTAACTTTTATGCAAAGTATTTTTAGATATAAAAGGAGTTTTGTTATTTTCGACCTTCACTCTACAATGTAAACATTTTGTCCTATTAACGCAAAGCTATTGAAATTACAGCTTTGTTTGTAAAGCCGATATTCATACATGACAATCAATATTCCATGAGATTATTCAGAAACCCTTTTGTTTGTTTGTTTTGTTCCTAATCTACGTCTAGACGTGTAATCTTAATACAAATATAAATTATAGAGTAGCTGTGCTTGCGACTTCGTTCGCGCGTGCGTAGAGTCACATTCAAATTATATTCTTACTAGCTTACCACCCGCGGCTTCGCACGCTTTGTCTAAAACCTAAAAAAATAAATACTAAAACCTTCCTCTTGAATCAATTTATCTATTAAAAAAACCGCATCAAAATCCGTTGCGTAGTTTTAAAGATTTCAGCATACAAAGGGACAATAGGGACAGAGAAAGCGACTTTGTTTTCTACTATGTATAGTGATGATGAAGAATAATAATATGTTATAGCCTATAGCTATACGTTGCCAAAGACTTAGCTTAATAAAAATACTTATTGCGTCTTGTACCGTTTTAAGATATCTATGTATTATAGACGTTAAATAACGGTTCTTAGGTGGGCTTTACAACGAAGTATTAATTACCTACTAGTTCCATAAAGACACGTTAGAGTAAGACATAAATTAAGGTTTTGTCATGGAGTTGAAATATTATAAGTAATACATTTCAAGCAAATTGCTTTACAAGCAAACGCTTGAAATGTAAATGACTGTACAGAAAGCTATCATCTCTATCTAATATATTTGTATGTATTTTAAATATACGTTCGCATATGTATTGAATTATGTGCCTACATTAATGCAGAATTTGTAGAAATTACTAAGCCGAGGTTAAAACTCTAACCACGTAATTTAACTATGAAATAACTGTATATTATATTCTGTTTGTGATTAAGAGAATACGCAGTTTAAAGTTCACCTTTGTGCACAAACACTGGATCTAAATTAGGCATATACCTAATAATTAAATTAAGTTCACTATTTGTTTTATTTTTTGTTCAAATAACCAATAGATGATCAAGTAATCATTTTTATTATAAACTAGCGGTCCGCCCCGGCTTCGCCCGTGGTACATATTTCGCAATAAAGGGTAGCCTATGTTCTTTCTCAGGGTCTAAAGATTATCTGTGCCAAATTTCATCAAAATCGGTCCAGTAGTTTATGAGCCTATTCATTACAATCAATCAAACAAACAAAGTTTTCCTCTTTATAATATTAGTGTATAGACAATGTAGTATTTCTTTTGTGCTTTCTATAACATCACAGTTTCAAATGTGTTATAGCCTGATTTTTATAACACGTATAAATTTGATTATTAAGTAATCGACCAATATTTTTTATTAATAATTGACGTACCTAATTGATTTTCTCAAATACTTTAGACGTGCTATAATATAATGTAATAAAAGAGAATATTACGAAAGAAGCACGGCATATTTTTTGCGAAAACGGGTATAAATCACTTTTCTGTTGCCTGTCAAGTACAGGCTTCCTGTAATCGATAGCCGATAATTACAGTGGCTTTAAGTTAAATGAAAAACAAATATAAACAAAGTGGAAATACGGGAAAATTCATTTACAGTTATTGGAAGAGTAATCTACTTGAATGGTTAACGTTTTACTTGACAAAAGTCAAATAATAGTAAATAATCGTGTCACAGTAACAATGAAATATTTATTCTAATCTGACACAATATGGTTCCTGTGATTAGCGCGATCAAGCAACAAACAAACAAACAAATTCTATAGCTTTATAGATTGGAAATTCTGAAAATACATTAGTCTGAAATATTTTTAAATAATTATTACATATCTACATTTAATAAAGCTTTGAATATTGTTTCTTATTAGTTATTATGTAAGCTTCATTATATTCGATTCTTAATTTACATGGTTTGGTTTCTTATCCAATTACTGGTTTCTGTTCTGTCTTGAATTTTAATAATGAAAGTGAATCTTTTTCTTATAATAAAATACAAAAGTTATTATCTCCCTATTCCAAATAATTTCCCTATTCGAAGACGTTTAAAATTAATGCTATTTTCTCTTTTGATGTTTTTTAAGAAGATATTAAATAACTGTGGGTTACTAGTTTCTTCTTCTATTATTATAATATAGCAATCTTTTCAGTCTTTTCTGTATCTTATAACGATTTTAATGAGTTGGATACCTATGTCAAATAACGTATTTAGGACAGTAGCGGATGAATTTACATTCTAAAGCCCTTCATGGTTTTTTTTCTTTATATGACTTGAAAGTATTGGTATTATCTTGTGCACGATCTACGCTACTAATAATGCTGAAGAATTTTGTTTGTTTGAACAAGTTAATCCCAAAAACTTCAGGTTTGCATTGAGCTATTCTTTTTGTGTTGGATAGCCTATTTCATCCAGGAATATACGGATGGCTACAAAATAAATATATAAATGGCTAAGTTAAAACATTATTCTACTACCAATAGGAGCAGAGCTTCTTGGAAAATGTTGCTAGTTAAAATAGATGTTTATTCCTTTCAGAGCAAAAGTTTTGTCTGTCAGTTAGTAACAAACTTACCGACAACCAAAATAGAGAGTAGTGTAACTGCGTCCGGGTCTTCCGCGTCTTCATATTCGACGGTCGTCTCGTTCGTGCCTATCACCGCCTGTGAACAATAACTTATAATTATTGTTATGAAATATAATTTATGAGAGCATTATTTTATTGTCTATTTTATATTTAACTAGCGGTCCGCCCCGGCTTCACCCGTGGTACATAATATTTACGTTTTCTCTACATAAGAACCATCCTCGTACTTCAAGGAATATAATAAAAAAAGAATTATCGAAATCGGTTCAGCCGTTCTCGAGTTATGCGCTTACCAACACATTTTGCGATTCATTTTTATATACATTTAAGATTTGATTGACTAGAATACTAAATGTCTTCATCTTGGCCTTTGATTAAATAGATTTTGAATGAAATCATCATGATGATGTTAGGTATATAAATTGCTTTTGTAAATAAAATAACCTTGTAACAGTAATTAGTAAACAATTTTTACGTAGAAAAATGTTTCCAAGGTGTATATTTTTAAATGTCACATCATATTGATTAAATATATTACTACTGTAAATCTAAAGTTTAAAGAAGTTGTGACTCTATCTCTATTTGTCTATTATGTACGCATTCATCTTAGAATTTACATGCAAAATAAGGTAAAATCTCAATAGCTTTCCGTAATTGTTAGAAGCAAGGTGATGGTAAAGACCCTTGCTACAAAGATCACGTACATTTTATCAGCTACGCGTCTTTCTCCCCTCAGATTAAGGATGGAAGCGAACTAATTATGTTTTCGTCTATAATGTGTACTGTGTTTTTAAAAGCGTAGCTTAATGTTTTCTTACTCTAATGTTTACAGTGCAGTTAAATATTCTTCATTGATATTAACCGATACAGATGAATGATAGATCATATTCGGCAGTGTTATTTATAATAAATGGAACAGAGAAATAGTTTTTTGCAGGTCAATAACGGTTAATTTTGTTTTTCCTGACTCTTACATCAAAATATATATATATATAAACATTATTTCTCATCTAAGATTATTATTTGAACTAACAGCTATAACGTCACAAAATGGCGCTGAATCAATCATAATTCTTAGATGAATCGTATCCTACATACCCAAATCACAATTCTTATAGGACACTCAATAAAGTATTATCTTATTTCACATTGTATTATGATAATTTCATACATAATTAATTTAAGCAAAGATAAATACAGGCGTTACCGTGTAACAAGACTGAATTTTCCAAACTCAAACATTACAAAGTCACGATGCTTGAACTTCGCTCGTGTTAAATCCCCGATGTTTGAGTTTGTACAACAAATGAGTATTAAAGGTTTTGTCAAATAGAACGCGTTTTTAGCGCGTGTTAGCATGCTCAAGTGAAGCCACGCTATGACGCTTTATCGATTTACCAGGAAAAACGCGTTCTTAGCGTGCGTCAGAGCGTTGTCGCTCGGTTTGACGGTGTATCAGCGCATAGTACAAAACCAATTATTGGCGTCATAGAGCGGCAGGTTAGCGCTTGGCGTGCGCTAATAACGGTAGTATAATTCTATTTGACGAAGACATTATTATTTGTACAGAGTACCAGCTACGCGGTAATATACAATCAAACAGTCAACTACAACGCTTTAGCGCTTTATAGTTACGCGTTATATCTAGCAAAGCCTTAAACTATGTATATGTACCATTTTCCTACTTTTGAACTCTAAGCTATCAAAAGGGATTCAAATCGCGTTGACCTCTGAAACGGTCTGTAGAGACATGTTTCACCAAACTTGCAAAAACTAGTTTGAGGACAGTTTAAATGACCTAAACGGGTCAGCGATGTGATTCCTAATATTCTTGGGAATTATGTATTTTTATATGTTCCTATACCATGAGTACCTACATAGGTATGTACATATTTATACATGTACTACTTTATTATCACGATATTTTTTTAATATGACCAAATAAAAGCGATGAGTAAGATACATAAATAACATTATATTATGACTAGATTTCCGCCCGCGGCTTCACCCGCGTTTTCAAAGGAAAACCCGCATAGTTCCCGTTCCCGTGGCATTTCCGGGATAAAAACTATCCTACGTGTTAATCCAAGTTCCCTCTATATGTGTGCTAAATTTCATTGTAATCGGTTCAGTAGAATTTGCGTGAAAGAGTAAAACACACACACACACACACACACATCCTCACAAACTTTCGCATTTATAATATTAGTAGGATAATAATATCATCTACATTAAACGTTGTCTAAAGCGCAACAACTTAGAGTTGTCTGACCTATCTAATCAATGAATAATTAATAAAGTTGTGTGAACTGTGATTAACATATTAAGGTTCTGTTAGCTTTATGCCTGTATCATATAGACATCAATTAGAGCAAAATTTAACCTGAGCGCCAAGACATTTTTGTATTAAAAAAAAATAAAAAAAGGAAGTCTATTTCTTTTTTCTCCGTCAGTTTACATAAATTTTAGATTGTTTTCGCCGACAATAATCGTGTATGAAAAAATTACATTGTAAACTAATTTTCTCTAACAATTTGCCGTCTCTGAAAATTTTGCCGCCCTAGGCATTAACCCGAGTGCCTCTAGTACAAATCCAAAATTGGCCAATATTTCCGTAGCAACAATATAAAGAAAATCACAAAGTAGAATTCAATAAAGAAAGAGCTTTATAAATTAAAACCCATTAAAAGTCCATTAAAACTAGAGCCGTTCTCTTACAATGAAATATTACAAAGACGTAGTGTTCTTTGCGATAGAAACTTGTATAATTTACAAATAGAGAGAAGAGAGAGAATATAGTAAAGAGTGAGGCAAAAAGTAGCACCTTTTATTGTATGTAACAAACATGTTTTTGTTAAAACGTTAAATGCAACGCTCGCTCAAGGGCGGATCCAGCCTTAGTGCCAGGGGGGGG